>JAXIVJ010001397.1:55000-97500 GCA_036785665.1 Chirona hameri
GGTGAACACTGAACAGGGTACGGGGAATAGAGAACCGGCAGGTGAACACTGAACAGGGTACGGGGAATAGAGAACCGGCAGGTGAACAACAGGGTACGGGGAATAGAGAACCGGCAGGTGAACAGGGTACGGGGAATAGAGAACCGGCAGGTGAACACTGAACAGGGTACGGGGAATAGAGAACCGGCAGGTGAACAACAGGGTACGGGGAATCGATAACCGACAGGTGAACAACAGGGTACGGGGAATAGAGAACCGGCAGGTGAACAGGGTACGGGGAATAGAGAACCGGCAGGTGAACACTGAACAGGGTACGGGGAATAGAGAACCGGCAGGTGAACACTGAACAAGGTACGGGGAATAGAGAACCGGCAGGTGAACAACAGGGTACGGGGAATCGATAACCGACAGGTGAACAACAGGGTACGGGGAATAGAGAACCGGCAGGTGAACAGGGTACGGGGAATAGAGAACCGACAGGTGAACACTGAACAGGGTACGGGGAATAGATAACCGGCAGGTGAACAACAGGGTACGGGGAATCGATAACCGACAGGTGAACAACAGGGTACGGGGAATAGAGAACCGGCAGGTGAACAGGGTACGGGGAATAGAGAACCGGCAGGTGAACACTGAACAGGGTACGGGGAATAGAGAACCGGCAGGTGAACACTGAACAGGGTACGGGGAATGGATAACCGGCAGGTGAACACTGAACAGGGTACGGGGAATAGAGAACCGGCAGGTGAACACTGAACAGGGTACGGGGAATAGAGAACCGGCAGGTGAACAACAGGGTACGGGGAATCGATAACCGACAGGTGAACAACAGGGTACGGGGAATAGAGAACCGGCAGGTGAACAGGGTACGGGGAATAAAGAACCGACAGGTGAACACTGAACAGGGTACAGTGCAGAGACCCGACAGGCGGGAGGGGAGTGGAACAAAACGAGCTGCTTCATTTTAAATCCCGACGTTAACATATTGCAATGAATTCGTCTGCCGTGTGTGCCGTGGAATAGAAGCATTCGGTTAGATTTGCTCAGTAATGTAACTATAGAGCCGTGTGCGGAGCTTCAGATCACTAAAGCTGAGCATTTGTCCCATGTAATTACGAGCGAGCGCAAGCGCTCGTCCTTCTGTGGTATATGGTAACAATCTGAATGAGCGGCCCGGCCCGGCCCGTGGCGACGCTTTTGAGAAGCTTATATCTCTGGAGCCGTAAGTCCGATTGACAAGCGGGCTTCTTTGCTGAGCAGCCCCATTCAACCTACCCTGTTTGTAACCAGTGCCGACTCACGTGTGTGAAGACCACTGCGTGTGCCGCGTGAGGGGTGTTGAAAGGTGTTTGAAAACTTGCGTCAGCCAGAAAATGTAGCGTTGTTTTCTCGATGTGTTGGCGTAGTTGCTATGGTCGCATGTGACCGTGTTTACCCACCATGTCCTGTCTGAGTGTATCCTGCTATCAGTGGTCTCCCGAGCGCAGTCGCTGGCTGCGCCCCTGCCTGGCAGGTCCCACGTCTGTCGGGCCGATAGCTGGGCAGTGGAGTGCAGAGCGGTGCCCTCTGGAGACTGCCGCTGGCTGCGCCCCTGCTGCGTCTGTCGGGCCGATAGCTGGGCAGTGGAGTGCAGAGCGGTGCCCCCACCCCCCTGGAGACTGCCGCTGACTGCGCCCCTGCTGCGTCTGTCGAGCCGATAGATGGGCAGTGGAGTGCAGAGCGGTGCCCCCCCCCCCCCCCACCCGACTGGAGACTGCCGCTGGCTGCGCCCCTGCTGCGTCTGTCGGGCCGATAGCTGGGCAGTGGAGCGCAGAGCGGTGCCCCCCCCCCCCCCCCCTGGAGACTGCCGCTGGCTGCGCCCCTGCTCGCCAAGTTTCGCGCCTGTCGGGCCGATAGTCGGTGGCAGTGGCTCGGGGTGGCTCGCGCCGGTGGTCAGTGGGGCCCGCCGTGTGTAACAGACCTGCCGCTCCCGGTCGGAGGCGACAGCCGCCAACACGATGAACAAGTCTCATCTGCCCGGGTTTGGATTGGAGATCAAGGACATCAAATATGACAGTGTGAGTACCGTGACTACTGTGTGGTCTATACACAGTTACAGACCGTACTCACTCACACACACACACACACACACACACACACACACACACACACACACACACACACACACACACACACACACACACACACACACACACACACACACACACACACACACACACACACACACACACACACACACACACACACACACACACACACACACACACACACACACACACACACACACACACACACACACACACACACACACACACACACACACACACACACACACACACACACCCACACGCACACGCACACGCACACGCACACGCACACGCACACGCACACGCACACGCACACGCACACGCACACGCACACGCACACGCCCACGCCCACGCCCACGCCCACGCCCACGCCCACGCCCACGCCCACGCCCACGCCCACGCACACGCACACGCACACGCACACGCGCACGCGCACACGCGCACACGCGCACACGCACACGCACACGCACACGCACACGCACACGCACACGCACACGCACACACAGATGTCGCTTTCGGCCGTAACACAGTTACAGACCGTACTCACACACACAGATGTCGCTGGCGGCCGTAACACAGTTACAGACCGTACTCACACACAGATGTCGCTGTCGGCCGTAACACAGTTACAGACCGTACTCACACACATGTCGCTGTCGGCCGTAACACGTTACAGACCGTACTCACACACACAGATGTCGCTGTCTGCCGTAACACAGTTACAGACCGTACTCACACAGATGTCGCTGTCGGCCGTAACACAGTTACAGACCGTACTCACACACACAGATGTCGCTGTCGGCCGTAACATGGTTACAGACCGTACTCACACACAGATGTCGCTGTCGACCGTAACACAGTTACAGACCGTACTCACATACACAGATGTCGCTGTCGACCGTAACACAGTTACAGACCGTTCTCACATACACAGATGTCGCTGTCGGCCGTAACATGGTTACAGACCGTACTCACACACATGTCGCTGTCGGCCGTAACACAGTTACAGACCGTACTCACATACACAGATGTCGCTGTCAACCGTAACACAGTTACAGACCGTACTCACATACACAGATGTCGCTGTCGGCCGTAACATGGTTACAGACCGTACTCACACACATGTCGCTGTCGGCCGTAACACAGTTACAGACCGTACTCACACACAGATGTCGCTGTCGGCCGTAACACAGTTACAGACCGTACTCACACACACAGATGTCGCTGTCGGCCGTAACACAGTTACAGACCGTACTCACATACACAGATGTCGCTGTCAGCCGTAACATGGTTACAGACCGTACTCACATACACAGATGTCGCTGTCGGCCGTAACACAGTTACAGACCGTACTCACATACACCGATGTCGCTGTCGGCCGTAACACAGTTACAGACCGTACTCACACACACAGATGTCGCTGTCGGCCGTAACACAGTTACAGACCGTACTCACATACACAGATGTCGCTGTCGGCCGTAACACAGTTACAGACCGTACTCACACACACAGATGTCGCTGTCGGCCGTAACACAGTTACAGACCGTACTCACATACACCGATGTCGCTGTCGGCCGTAACACAGTTACAGACCGTACTCACACACACAGATGTCGCTGTCGACCGTAACACAGTTACAGACCGTACTCACATACACAGATGTCGCTGTCGGCCGTAACACAGTTACAGACCGTACTCACATACACCGATGTCGCTGTCGGCCGTAACACAGTTACAGACCGTACTCACACACACAGATGTCGCTGTCGGCCGTCACACAGTTACAGACCGTGCTCACATACACAGATGTCGCTGTCGGCCGTAACACAGTTACAGACCGTACTCACACACAGATTTCGCTGTCGGCCGTAACACAGTTACAGACCGTACTCACATACACAGATGTCGCTGTCGGCCGTAACATGGTTACAGACCGTACTCACATACACAGATGTCGCTGTCGGCCGTAACATGGTTACAGACCGTACTCACATACACAGATGTCGCTGTCGGCCGTAACATGGTTACAGACCGTACTCACATACACAGATGTCGCTGTCGGCCGTAACATGGTTACAGACCGTACTCACATACACAGATGTCGCTGTCGGCCGTAACATGGTTACAGACCGTACTCACATACACATATGTCGCTGTCGGCCGTAACATGGTTACAGACCGTACTCACATACACAGATGTCGCTGTCGGCCGTAACATGGTTACAGACCGTACTCACATACACAGATATCGCTGTCGGCCGTAACACAGTTACAGACCGTACTCACACACACAGATGTCGCTGCCGGCCGTAACATGGTTACAGACCGTACTCACATCCACAGATGTCGCTGTCGGCCGTAACATGGTTACAGACCGTACTCACATACACAGATGTCGCTGTCGGCCGTAACACAGTTACAGACCGTACTCACATACACAGATGTCGCTGTCGGCCGTAACATGGTTACAGACCGTACTCACACAGATGTCGCTATCGGCCGTAACACAGTTACATACCGTACTCACATACACAGATGTCGCTGTCGGCCGTAACACAGTTACAGACCGTACTCACATACACAGATGCCGCTGTCGGCCGTAACATGGTTACAGACCGTACTCACATACACAGATGTCGCTGTCGGCCGTAACATGGTTACAGACCGCACTCACATACACAGATGTCGCTGTCGGCCGTAACATGGTTACAGACCGTACTCACATACACAGATGTCGCTGTCGGCCGTAACATGGTTACATACCGTGCTCACACACATGTCGCTGTCGGCCGTAACACAGTTACAGACCGTACTCACACACAGATGTCGCTGTCGGCCGTAACACAGTTACAGACCGTACTCACATACACAGATGTCGCTGTCGGCCGTAACATGGTTACAGACCGTACTCACATACACAGATGTCGCTGTCGGCCGTAACATGGTTACAGACCGTACTCACATACACAGATGTCGCTGTCGGCCGTAACACAGTTACAGACCGTACTCACACACACAGATGTCGCTGTCGGCCGTAACATGGTTACAGACCGTACTCACACACACAGATGTCGCTGTCGGCCGTAACACAGTTACAGACCGTACTCACATACACAGATGTCGCTGTCGGCCGTAACATGGTTACAGACCGTACTCACACAGATGTCGCTGTCGGCCGTAACACAGTTACAGACCGTACTCACATACACAGATGTCGCTGTCGGCCGTAACACAGTTACAGACCGTACTCACATACACAGATGTCGCTGTCGGCCGTAACACAGTTGCAGACCGTACTCACATACACAGATGTCGCTGTCGGCCGTAACACAGTTACAGACCGTACTCTCACACACAGATGTCGCTGTCGGCCGTAACACAGTTACAGACCGTACTCACACACACAGATGTCGCTGTCGGCCGTAACACAGTTACAGACCGTACTCACACACACAGATGTCGCTGTCGGCCGTAACACAGTTACAGACCGTACTCACAGATGTCGCTGTCGGCCGTAACACAGTTACAGATCGTACTCACATACACATATGTCGCTGTCGGCCGTAACACAGTTACAGACCGTACTCGCACACACAGATGTCGCTGTCGTCCGTAGCATGGTTACAGACCGTACTCACACACAGATGTCGCTGTCGACCGTAACACAGTTACAGACCGTACTCACATACACAGATGTCGCTGTCGACCGTAACACAGTTACAGACCGTACTCACATACACAGATGTCGCTGTCGGCCGTAACATGGTTACAGACCGTACTCACACACATGTCGCTGTCGGCCGTAACACAGTTACAGACCGTACTTACAGATGTCGCTGTCGGCCGTAACACAGTTACAGACCGTACTCACACACACAGATGTCGCTGTCGGCCGTAACACAGTTACAGACCGTACTCACATACACAGATGTCGCTGTCGGCCGTAACACAGTTACAGACCGTACTCACACAGAGATGTCGCTGTCGGCCGTAACACAGTTACAGACCGTACTCACATACACAGATGTTGCTGTCGGCCGTAACATGGTTACAGACCGTACTCACATACACAGATGTCGCTGTCGGCCGTAACATGGTTACAGACCGTACTCACATACACAGATGTCGCTGTCGGCCGTAACATGGTTACAGACCGTACTCACATACACAGATGTCGCTGTCGGCCGTAACATGGTTACAGACCGTACTCACATACACAGATGTCGCTGTCGGCCGTAACATGGTTACAGACCGTACTCACATACACAGATGTCGCTGTCGGCCGTAACATGGTTACAGACCGTACTCACATACGCAGATGTCGCTGTCGGCCGTAACATGGTTACAGACCGTACTCACATACACAGATGTCGCTGTCGGCCGTAACATGGTTACAGACCGTACTCACATACACAGATGTCGCTGTCGGCCGTAACACAGTTACAGACCGTACTCACACACACAGATGTCGCTGTCGGCCGTAACATGGTTACAGAACGTACTCACATACACAGATGTCGCTGTCGGCCGTAACATGGTTACAGACCGTACTCACATACACAGATGTCGCTGTCGGCCGTAACACAGTTACAGACCGTACTCACATACACAGATGTCGCTGTCGGCCGTAACATGGTTACAGACCGTACTCACACATATGTCGCTGTCGGCCGTAACACAGTTACATACCGTACTCACATACACAGATGTCGCTGTCGGCCGTAACACAGTTACAGACCGTACTCACACACACAGATGCCGCTGTCGGCCGTAACATGGTTACAGACCGTACTCACATACACAGATGTCGCTGTCGGCCGTAACATGGTTACAGACCGTACTCACATACACAGATGTCGCTGTCGGCCGTAACATGGTTACAGACCGTACTCACATACACAGATGTCGCTGTCGGCCGTAACATGGTTACAGACCGTACTCACATACACAGATGTCGCTGTCGGCCGTAACACAGTTACATACCGTACTCACATACACAGATGTCGCTGTCGGCCGTAACATGGTTACAGACCGTACTCACACAGATGTCGCTGTCGGCCGTAACACAGATACAGACCGTACTCACACACACATATGTCGCTGTCGGCCGTAACACAGTTACAGACCGTACTCACATACACAGATGTCGCTGTCGGCCGTAACATGGTTACAGACCGTACTCACACACACAGATGTCGCTGTCGGCCGTAACATGGTTACAGACCGTACTCACATACACAGATGTCGCTGTCGGCCGTAACATGGTTACAGACCGTACTCACATACACAGATGTCGCTGTCGGCCGTAACACAGTTACAGACCGTACTCACATACACAGATGTCGCTGTCGGCCGTAACACAGTTACAGACCGTGCTCACACACATGTCGCTGTCGGCCGTAACACAGTTACAGACCGTACTCACATACACAGATGTCGCTGTCGGCCGTAACATGGTTACATACCGTACTCACACACATGTCGCTGTCGGCCGTAACACAGTTACATACAGACCGTACTCACACACAGATGTCGCTGTCGGCCGTAACACAGTTACAGGCCGTACTCACATACACAGATGTCGCTGTCGGCCTTATCACAGTTACAGACCGTACTCACATACACAGATGTCGCTGTCGGCCGTAACACAGTTACAGACCGTACTCACACACACAGATGTCGCTGTCGGCCGTAACACAGTTACAGACCGTACTCACACACACACATGTCGCTGTCGGCCGTAACACAGTTACATACCGTACTCACATACACAGATGTCGCTGTCGGCCGTAACATGGTTACATACCGTACTCACATACACAGATGTCGCTGTCGGCCGTAACATGGTTACAGACCGTACTCACATACACAGATGTCGCTGTCGGCCGTAACACAGTTACAGACTGTACTCACACACACAGATGTCGCTGTCGGCCGTAACACAGTTACAGACCGTACTCACATACACAGATGTCGCTGTCGGCCGTATTACAGTTACAGACCGTACTCACATACACAGATGTCGCTGTCGGCCGTAACACAGTTACAGACCGTACTCACACACAGATGTCGCTGTCGGCCGTAACACAGTTACAGACCGTACTCACATACACAGATGTCGCTGTCGGCCGTAACACAGTTACAGACCGTACTCACACACAGATGTCGCTGTCGGCCGTAACACAGTTACACACCGTACTCACACACAGATGTCGCTGTCGGCCGTAACACAGTTACAGACCGTACTCACATACACAGATGTCGCTGTCGGCCGTAACACAGTTACAGACCGTACTCACACACAGATGTCGCTGTCGGCCGTAACACAGTTACAGACCGTACTCACACACAGATGTCGCTGTCGGCCGTAACACAGTTACAGACCGTACTCACACACACAGATGTCGCTGTCGGCCGTAACACAGTTACAGACCGTACTCACATACACAGATGTCGCTGTCGGCCGTAACATGGTTACATACCGTACTCACACACATGTCGCTGTCGGCCGTAACACAGTTACAGACCGTACTCACACACAGATGTCGCTGTCGGCCGTAACACAGTTACAGACCGTACTCACATACACAGATGTCGCTGTCGGCCGTAACACAGTTACAGACCGTACTCACACACACAGATGTCGCTGTCGGCCGTAACATGGTTACAGACCGTACTCACATACACAGATGTCGCTGTCGGCCGTAACACAGTTACAGACCGTACTCACATACACAGATGTCGCTGTCGGCCGTAACATGGTTACAGACCGTACTCACACAGATGTCGCTGTCGGCCGTAACACAGTTACAGACCGTACTCACATACACAGATGTCGCTGTCGGCCGTAACACAGTTACAGACCGTACTCACATACACAGATGTCGCTGTCGGCCGTAACACAGTTACAGACCGTACTCACACACACACAGATGTCGCTGCCGGCCGTAACATGGTTACAGACCGTACTCACATCCACAGATGTCGCTGTCGGCCGTAACATGGTTACAGACCGTACTCACATACACAGATGTCGCTGTCGGCCGTAACACAGTTACAGACCGTACTCACATACACAGATGTCGCTGTCGGCCGTAACATGGTTACAGACCGTACTCACACAGATGTCGCTATCGGCCGTAACACAGTTACATACCGTACTCACATACACAGATGTCGCTGTCGGCCGTAACACAGTTACAGACCGTACTCACATACACAGATGCCGCTGTCGGCCGTAACATGGTTACAGACCGTACTCACATACACAGATGTCGCTGTCGGCCGTAACATGGTTACAGACCGTACTCACATACACAGATGTCGCTGTCGGCCGTAACATGGTTACAGACCGTACTCACATACACAGATGTCGCTGTCGGCCGTAACATGGTTACAGACCGTACTCACATACACAGATGTCGCTGTCGGCCGTAACACAGTTACAGACCGTACTCACATACACAGATGTCGCTGTCGGCCGTAACATGGTTACAGACCGTACTCACACAGATGTCGCTGTCGGCCGTAACACAGTTACAGACCGTACTCACACACACCGATGTCGCTGTCGGCCGTAACACAGTTACAGACCGTACTCACATACACAGATGTCGCTGTCGACCGTAACATGGTTACAGACCGTACTCACACACACAGATGTCGCTGTCGGCCGTAACATGGTTACAGACCGTACTCACATACACAGATGTCGCTGTCGGCCGTAACATGGTTACATACCGTACTCACATACACAGATGTCGCTGTCGGCCGTAACACAGTTACAGACCGTACTTACACACATGTCGCTGTCGGCCGTAACACAGTTACAGACCGTACTCACATACACAGATGTCGCTGTCGGCCATAACATGGTTACAGACCGTACTCACATACACAGATGTCGCTGTCGGCCGTAACATGGTTACAGACTGTACTCACATACACAGATGTCGCTGTCGGCCGTAACATGGTTACAGACCGTACTCACATACGCAGATGTCGCTGTCGGCCGTAACATGGTTACAGACCGTACTCACATACACAGATGTCGCTGTCGGCCGTAACATGGTTACAGACCGTACTCACATACACAGATGTCGCTGTCGGCCGTAACACAGTTACAGACCGTACTCACACACACAGATGTCGCTGTCGGCCGTAACATGGTTACAGACCGTACTCACATACACAGATGTCGCTGTCGGCCGTAACACAGTTACAGACCGTACTCACATACACAGATGTCGCTGTCGGCCGTAACATGGTTACAGACCGGACTCACACAGATGTCGCTGTCGGCCGTAACACAGTTACAGACCGTACTCACATACACAGATGTCGCTGTCGGCCGTAACACAGTTACAGACCGTACTCACATACACAGATGTCGCTGTCGGCCGTAACACAGTTACAGACCGTACTCACATACACAGATGTCGCTGTCGGCCGTAACACAGTTACAGACCGTACTCACATACACAGATGTCGCTGTCGGCCGTAACACAGTTGCAGACCGTACTCACACACACAGATGTCGCTGTCGGCCGTAACACAGTTACAGACCGTACTCACATACACAGATGTCGCTGTCGGCCGTAACATGGTTACATACCGTACTCACACACATGTCGCTGTCGGCCGTAACACAGTTACAGACCGTACTCACACACAGATGTCGCTGTCGGCCGTAACACAGTTACAGACCGTACTCACATACACAGATGTCGCTGTCGGCCGTAACACAGTTACAGACCGTACTCACATACACAGATGTCGCTGTCGGCCGTAACATGGTTACAGACCGTACTCACATACACAGATGTCGCTGTCGGCCGTAACATGGTTACAGACCGTACTCACATACACAGATGTCGCTGTCGGCCGTAACACAGTTACAGACCGTACTCACACACACAGATGTCGCTGTCGGCCGTAACATGGTTACAGACCGTACTCACACACACAGATGTCGCTGTCGTCCGTAACATGGTTACAGACCGTACTCACACACAGATGTCGCTGTCGACCGTAACACAGTTACAGACCGTACTCACATACACAGATGTCGCTGTCGACCGTAACACAGTTACAGACCGTACTCACATACACAGATGTCGCTGTCGGCCGTAACATGGTTACAGACCGTACTCACACACATGTCGCTGTCGGCCGTAACACAGTTACAGACCGTACTCACATACACAGATGTCGCTGTCGACCGTAACACAGTTACAGACCGTACTCACATACACAGATGTCGCTGTCGGCCGTAACATGGTTACAGACCGTACTCACACACATGTCGCTGTCGGCCGTAACACAGTTACAGACCGTACTCACAGATGTCGCTGTCGGCCGTAACACAGTTACAGACCGTACTCACACACACAGATGTCGCTGTCGGCCGTAACACAGTTACAGACCGTACTCACATACACAGATGTCGCTGTCGGCCGTAACACAGTTACAGACCGTACTCACACAGAGATGTCGCTGTCGGCCGTAACACAGTTACAGACCGTACTCACATACACAGATGTTGCTGTCGGCCGTAACATGGTTACAGACCGTACTCACATACACAGATGTCGCTGTCGGCCGTAACATGGTTACAGACCGTACTCACATACACAGATGTCGCTGTCGGCCGTAACATGGTTACAGACCGTACTCACATACACAGATGTCGCTGTCGGCCGTAACACAGTTACAGACCGTACTCACACACACAGATGTCGCTGTCGGCCGTAACATGGTTACAGACCGTACTCACATACACAGATGTCGCTGTCGGCCGTAACATGGTTACAGACCGTACTCACATACACAGATGTCGCTGTCGGCCGTAACACAGTTACAGACCGTACACACATACACAGATGTCGCTGTCGGCCGTAACATGGTTACAGACCGTACTCACACAGATGTCGCTGTCGGCCGTAACACAGTTATATACCGTACTCACATACACAGATGTCGCTGTCGGCCGTAACACAGTTACAGACCGTACTCACACACACAGATGCCGCTGTCGGCCGTAACATGGTTACAGACCGTACTCACATACACAGATGTCGCTGTCGGCCGTAACATGGTTACAGACCGTACTCACATACACAGATGTCGCTGTCGGCCGTAACATGGTTACAGACCGTACTCACATACACAGATGTCGCTGTCGGCCGTAGCATGGTTACAGACCGTACTCACATACACAGATGTCGCTGTCGGCCGTAACACAGTTACATACCGTACTCACATACACAGATGTCGCTGTCGGCCGTAACATGGTTACAGACCGTACTCACACAGATGTCGCTGTCGGCCGTAACACAGTTACAGACCGTACTCACACACATATGTCGCTGTCGGCCGTAACACAGTTACAGACCGTACTCACATACACAGATGTCGCTGTCGGCCGTAACATGGTTACAGACCGTACTCACACACACAGATGTCGCTGTCGGCCGTAACATGGTTACAGACCGTACTCACATACACAGATGTCGCTGTCGGCCGTAACATGGTTACAGACCGTACTCACATACACAGATGTCGCTGTCGGCCGTAACACAGTTACAGACCGTACTCACATACACAGATGTCGCTGTCGGCCGTAACACAGTTACAGACCGTTCTCACACACATGTCGCTGTCGGCCGTAACACAGTTACAGACCGTACTCACATACACAGATGTCGCTGTCGGCCGTAACATGGCTACAGACCGTACTCACATGCACAGATGTCGCTGTCGGCCGTAACATGGTTACAGACCGTACTCACATACACAGATGTCGCTGTCGGCCGTAACACAGTTACAGACCGTACTCACATACACAGATGTCGCTGTCGGCCGTAACATGGTTACAGACCGTACTCACACAGATGTCGCTGTCGGCCGTAACACAGTTACAGACCGTACTCACATACACAGATGTCGCTGTCGGCCGTAACACAGTTACAGACCGTACTCACACACAGATGTCGCTGTCGGCCGTAACACAGTTACAGACCGTACTCACATACACAGATGTCGCTGTCGGCCGTAACACAGTTACAGACCGTACTCACACACAGATGTCGCTGTCGGCCGTAACACAGTTACAGACCGTACTCACACACAGATGTCGCTGTCGGCCGTAACACAGTTACAGACCGTACTCACACACAGATGTCGCTGTCGGCCGTAACACAGTTACAGACCGTACTCACACACAGATGTCGCTGTCGGCCGTAACACAGTTACAGACCGTACTCACACACACAGATGTCGCTGTCGGCCGTAACACAGTTACAGACCGTACTCACATACACAGATGTCGCTGTCGGCCGTAACATGGTTACATACCGTACTCACACACATGTCGCTGTCGGCCGTAACACAGTTACATACAGACCGTACTCACACACAGATGTCGCTGTCGGCCGTAACACAGTTACAGACCGTACTCACATACACAGATGTCGCTGTCTGCCGTAACACAGTTACAGACCGTACTCACATACACAGATGTCGCTGTCGGCCGTAACATGGTTACAGACCGTACTCACATACACAGATGTCGCTGTCGGCCGTAACATGGTTACAGACCGTACTCACATACACAGATGTCGCTGTCGGCCGTAACACAGTTACAGACCGTACTCACACACACAGATGTCGCTGTCGGCCGTAACACAGTTACAGACCGTACTCACATACACAGATGTCGATGTCGGCCGTAACACAGTTACAGACCGTACTCACATACACAGATGTCGCTGTCGGCCGTAACACAGTTACAGACCGTACTCACACACAGATGTCGCTGTCGGCCGTAACACAGTTACAGACCGTACTCACATACACAGATGTCGCTGTCGGCCGTAACACAGTTACAGACCGTACTCACACACAGATGTCGCTGTCGGCCGTAACACAGTTACAGACCGGACTCACACACAGATGTCGCTGTCGGCCGTAACACAGTTACAGACCGTACTCACATACACAGATGTCGCTGTCGGCCGTAACACAGTTACAGACCGTACTCACAGACAGATGTCGCTGTCGGCCGTAACACAGTTACAGACCGTACTCACACACAGATGTCGCTGTCGGCCGTAACACAGTTACAGACCGTACTCACACACACAGATGTCGCTGTCGGCCGTAACACAGTTACAGACCGTACTCACACACAGATGTCGCTGTCGGCCGTAACACAGTTACAGACCGTACTCACATACACAGATGTCGCTGTCGGCCGTAACACAGTTACAGACCGTACTCACATACACAGATGTCGCTGTCGGCCGTAACATGGTTACAGACCGTACTCACATACACAGATGTCGCTGTCGGCCGTAACATGGTTACAGACTGTACTCACATACACAGATGTCGCTGTCGGCCGTAACACAGTTACAGACCGTACTCACACACACAGATGTCGCTGTCGGCCGTAACATGGTTACAGACCGTACTCACACACACAGATGTCGCTGTCGGCCGTAACACAGTTACAGACCGTACTCACATACACAGATGTCGCTGTCGGCCGTAACATGGTTACAGACCGTACTCACACAGATGTCGCTGTCGGCCGTAACACAGTTACAGACCGTACTCACATACACAGATGTCGCTGTCGGCCGTAACACAGTTACAGACCGTACTCACATACACAGATGTCGCTGTCGGCCGTAACACAGTTACAGACCGTACTCACATACACAGATGTCGCTGTCGGCCGTAACACAGTTGCAGACCGTACTCACATACACAGATGTCGCTGTCGGCCGTAACACAGTTACAGACCGTACTCACACGCACAGATGTCGCTGTCGGCCGTAACACAGTTACAGACCGTACTCACACACACAGATGTCGCTGTCAACCGTAACACAGTTACAGACCGTACTCACACACACAGATGTCGCTGTCGGCCGTAACACAGTTACAGACCGTACTCACAGATGTCGCTGTCGGCCGTAACACAGTTACAGATCGTACTCACATACACATATGTCGCTGTCGGCCGTAACACAGTTACAGACCGTACTCACACACACAGATGTCGCTGTCGTCCGTAACATGGTTACAGACCGTACTCACACACAGATGTCGCTGTCGACCGTAACACAGTTACAGACCGTACTCACATACACAGATGTCGCTGTCGACCGTAACACAGTTACAGACCGTACTCACATACACAGATGTCGCTGTCGGCCGTAACATGGTTACAGACCGTACTCACACACATGTCGCTGTCGGCCGTAACACAGTTACAGACCGTACTCACAGATGTCGCTGTCGGCCGTAACACAGTTACAGACCGTACTCACACACACAGATGTCGCTGTCGGCCGTAACACAGTTACAGACCGTACTCACATACACAGATGTCGCTGTCGGCCGTAACACAGTTACAGACCGTACTCACACAAAGATGTCGCTGTCGGCCGTAACACAGTTACAGACCGTACTCACATACACAGATGTTGCTGTCGGCCGTAGCATGGTTACAGACCGTACTCACATACACAGATGTCGCTGTCGGCCGTAACATGGTTACAGACCGTACTCACATACACAGATGTCGCTGTCGGCCGTAACATGGTTACAGACCGTACTCACATACACAGATGTCGCTGTCGGCCGTAACATGGTTACAGACCGTACTCACATACACAGATGTCGCTGTCGGCCGTAACATGGTTACAGACCGTACTCACATACACAGATGTCGCTGTCGGCCGTAACATGGTTACAGACCGCACTCACATACGCAGATGTCGCTGTCGGCCGTAACATGGTTACAGACCGTACTCACATACACAGATGTCGCTGTCGGCCGTAACATGGTTACAGACCGTACTCACATACACAGATGTCGCTGTCGGCCGTAACACAGTTACAGACCGTACTCACACACACAGATGTCGCTGTCGGCCGTAACATGGTTACAGAACGTACTCACATACACAGATGTCGCTGTCGGCCGTAACATGGTTACAGACCGTACTCACATACACAGATGTCGCTGTCGGCCGTAACACAGTTACAGACCGTACTCACATACACAGATGTCGCTGTCGGCCGTAACATGGTTACAGACCGTACTCACACATATGTCGCTGTCGGCCGTAACACAGTTACATACCGTACTCACATACACAGATATCGCTGTCGGCCGTAACACAGTTACAGACCGTACTCACACACACAGATGCCGCTGTCGGCCGTAACATGGTTACAGACCGTACTCACATACACAGATGTCGCTGTCGGCCGTAACATGGTTACAGACCGTACTCACATACACAGATGTCGCTGTCGGCCGTAACATGGTTACAGACCGTACTCACATACACAGATGTCGCTGTCGGCCGTAACACAGTTACATACCGTACTCACATACACAGATGTCGCTGTCGGCCGTAACATGGTTACAGACCGTACTCACACAGATGTCGCTGTCGGCCGTAACACAGATACAGACCGTACTCACACACACATATGTCGCTGTCGGCCGTAACACAGTTACAGACCGTACTCACATACACAGATGTTGCTGTCGGCCGTTGCATGGTTACAGACCGTACTCACATACACAGATGTCGCTGTCGGCCGTAACATGGTTACAGACCGTACTCACATACACAGATGTCGCTGTCGGCCGTAACATGGTTACAGACCGTACTCACATACACAGATGTCGCTGTCGGCCGTAACACAGTTACAGACCGTACTCACACACACAGATGTCGCTGTCGGCCGTAACATGGTTACAGACCGTACTCACATACGCAGATGTCGCTGTCGGCCGTAACATGGTTACAGACCGTACTCACATACACAGATGTCGCTGTCGGCCGTAACACAGTTACAGACCGTACTCACATACACAGATGTCGCTGTCGGCCGTAACATGGTTACAGACCGTACTCACACAGATGTCGCTGTCGGCCGTAACACAGTTACATACCGTACTCACATACACAGATGTCGCTGTCGGCCGTAACACAGTTACAGACCGTACTCACACACACAGATGCCGCTGTCGGCCGTAACATGGTTACAGACCGTACTCACATACACAGATGTCGCTGTCGGCCGTAACATGGTTACAGACCGTACTCACATACACAGATGTCGCTGTCGGCCGTAACATGGTTACAGACCGTACTCACATACACAGATGTCGCTGTCGGCCGTAACATGGTTACAGACCGTACTCACATACACAGATGTCGCTGTCGGCCGTAACACAGTTACATACCGTACTCACATACACAGATGTCGCTGTCGGCCGTAACATGGTTACAGACCGTACTCACACAGATGTCGCTGTCGGCCGTAACACAGTTACAGACCGTACTCACACACACATATGTCGCTGTCGGCCGTAACACAGTTACAGACCGTACTCACACACAGATGTCGCTGTCGGCCGTAACATGGTTACAGACCGTACTCACACACACAGATGTCGCTGTCGGCCGTAACATGGTGACAGACCGTACTCACATACACAGATGTCGCTGTCGGCCGTAACATGGTTACAGACCGTACTCACATACACAGATGTCGCTGTCGGCCGTAACACAGTTACAGACCGTTCTCACATACACAGATGTCGCTGTCGGCCGTAACACAGTTACAGACCGTTCTCACACACATGTCGCTGTCGGCCGTAACACAGTTACAGACCGTACTCACATACACAGATGTCGCTGTCGGCCGTAACATGGCTACAGACCGTACTCACATGCACAGATGTCGCTGTCGGCCGTAACATGGTTACAGACCGTACTCACATACACAGATGTCGCTGTCGGCCGTAACACAGTTACAGACCGTACTCACATACACAGATGTCGCTGTCGGCCGTAACATGGTTACAGACCGTACTCACACAGATGTCGCTGTCGGCCGTAACACAGTTACAGACCGTACTCACATACACAGATGTCGCTGTCGGCCGTAACACAGTTACAGACCGTACTCACACACAGATGTCGCTGTCGGCCGTAACACAGTTACAGGCCGTACTCACACACACACAGATGTCGCTGTCGGCCGTAACACAGTTACAGACCGTACTCACACACAGATGTCGCTGTCGGCCGTAACACAGTTACAGACCGTACTCACACACAGATGTCGCTGTCGGCCGTAACACAGTTACAGACCGTACTCACACACACAGATGTCGCTGTCGGCCGTAACACAGTTACAGACCGTACTCACATACACAGATGTCGCTGTCGGCCGTAACATGGTTACATACCGTACTCACACACATGTCGCTGTCGGCCGTAACACAGTTACATACAGACCGTACTCACACACAGATGTCGCTGTCGGCCGTAACACAGTTACAGACCGTACTCACATACACAGATGTCGCTGTCGGCCGTAACACAGTTACAGACCGTACTCACATACACAGATGTCGCTGTCGGCCGTAACATGGTTACAGACCGTACTCACATACACAGATGTCGCTGTCGGCCGTAAAACAGTTACAGACCGTACTCACACACACAGATGTCGCTGTCGGCCGTAACACAGTTACAGACCGTACTCACATACACAGATGTCGCTGTCGGCCGTAACACAGTTACAGACCGTACTCACATACACAGATGTCGCTGTCGGCCGTAACACAGTTACAGACCGTACTCACACACAGATGTCGCTGTCGGCCGTAACACAGTTACAGACCGTACTCACATACACAGATGTCGCTGTCGGCCGTAACACAGTTACAGACCGTACTCACACACAGATGTCGCTGTCGGCCGTAACACAGTTACAGACCGTACTCACACACAGATGTCGCTGTCGGCCGTAACACAGTTACAGACCGTACTCACATACACAGATGTCGCTGTCGGCCGTAACACAGTTACAGACCGTACTCACACACAGATGTCGCTGTCGGCCGTAACACAGTTACAGACCGTACTCACACACAGATGTCGCTGTCGGCCGTAACACAGTTACAGACCGTACTCACACACACAGATGTCGCTGTCGGCCGTAACACAGTTACAGACCGTACTCACATACACAGATGTCGCTGTCGGCCGTAACATGGTTACATACCGTACTCACACACATGTCGCTGTCGGCCGTAACACAGTTACAGACCGTACTCACACACAGATGTCGCTGTCGGCCGTAACACAGTTACAGACCGTACTCACATACACAGATGTCGCTGTCGGCCGTAACACAGTTACAGACCGTACTCACATACACAGATGTCGCTGTCGGACGTAACATGGTTACAGACCGTACTCACATACACAGATGTCGCTGTCGGCCGTAACATGGTTACAGACTGTACTCACATACACAGATGTCGCTGTCGGCCGTAACACAGTTACAGACCGTACTCACACACACAGATGTCGCTGTCGGCCGTAACATGGTTACAGACCGTACTCACACACACAGATGTCGCTGTCGGCCGTAACACAGTTACAGACCGTACTCACATACACAGATGTCGCTGTCGGCCGTAACATGGTTACAGACCGTACTCACACAGATGTCGCTGTCGGCCGTAACACAGTTACAGACCGTACTCACATACACAGATGTCGCTGTCGGCCGTAACACAGTTACAGACCGTACTCACATACACAGATGTCGCTGTCGGCCGTAACACAGTTGCAGACCGTACTCACATACACAGATGTCGCTGTCGGCCGTAACACAGTTACAGACCGTACTCACACACACAGATGTCGCTGTCGGCCGTAACACAGTAACAGACCGTACTCACACACACAGATGTCGCTGTCGGCCGTAACACAGTTACAGACCGTACTCACACACACAGATGTCGCTGTCGGCCGTAACACAGTTACAGACCGTACTCACAGATGTCGCTGTCGGCCGTAACACAGTTACAGATCGTACTCACATACACATATGTCGCTGTCGGCCGTAACACAGTTACAGACCGTACTCACACACACAGATGTCGCTGTCGTCCGTAACATGGTTACAGACCGTACTCACACACAGATGTCGCTGTCGACCGTAACACAGTTACAGACCGTACTCACATACACAGATGTCGCTGTCGACCGTAACACAGTTACAGACCGTACTCACATACACAGATGTCGCTGTCGGCCGTAACATGGTTACAGACCGTACTCACATACATGTCGCTGTCGGCCGTAACACAGTTACAGACCGTACTCACAGATGTCGCTGTCGGCCGTAACACAGTTACAGACCGTACTCACACACACAGATGTCGCTGTCGGCCGTAACACAGTTACAGACCGTACTCACATACACAGATGTCGCTGTCGGCCGTAACACAGTTACAGACCGTACTCACACAGAGATGTCGCTGTCGGCCGTAACACAGTTACAGACCGTACTCACATACACAGATGTTGCTGTCGGCCGTAACATGGTTACAGACCGTGCTCACATACACAGATGTCGCTGTCGGCCGTAACATGGTTACAGACGGTACTCACATACACAGATGTCGCTGTCGGCCGTAACATGGTTACAGACCGTACTCACATACACAGATGTCGCTGTCGGCCGTAACATGGTTACAGACCGTACTCACATACACAGATGTCGCTGTCGGCCGTAACATGGTTACAGACCGTACTCACATACACAGATGTCGCTGTCGGCCGTAACATGGTTACAGACCGTACTCACATACGCAGATGTCGCTGTCGGCCGTAACATGGTTACAGACCGTACTCACATACACAGATGTCGCTGTCGGCCGTAACATGGTTACAGACCGTACTCACATACACAGATGTCGCTGTCGGCCGTAACACAGTTACAGACCGTACTCACACACACAGATGTCGCTGTCGGCCGTAACATGGTTACAGAACGTACTCACATACACAGATGTCGCTGTCGGCCGTAACATGATTACAGACCGTACTCACATACACAGATGTCGCTGTCGGCCGTGACACAGTTACAGACCGTACTCACATACACAGATGTCGCTGTCGGCCGTAACATGGTTACAGACCGTACTCACACATATGTCGCTGTCGGCCGTAACACAGTTACATACCGTACTCACATACACAGATGTCGCTGTCGGCCGTAACACAGTTACAGACCGTACTCACACACACAGATGCCGCTGTCGGCCGTAACATGGTTACAGACCGTACTCACATACACAGATGTCGCTGTCGGCCGTAACACAGTTACATACCGTACTCACATACACAGATGTCGCTGTCGGCCGTAACATGGTTACAGACCGTACTCACACAGATGTCGCTGTCGGCCGTAACACAGATACAGACCGTACTCACACACACATATGTCGCTGTCGGCCGTAACACAGTTACAGACCGTACTCACATACACAGATGTCGCTGTCGGCCGTAACATGGTTACAGACCGTACTCACACACACAGATGTCGCTGTCGGCCGTAACATGGTTACAGACCGTACTCACATACACAGATGTCGCTGTCGGCCGTAACATGGTTACAGACCGTTCTCACATACACAGATGTCGCTGTCGGCCGTAACACAGTTACAGACCGTACTCACATACACAGATGTCGCTGTCGGCCGTAACACAGTTACAGACCGTTCTCACACACATGTCGCTGTCGGCCGTAACACAGTTACAGACCGTACTCACATACACAGATGTCGCTGTCGGCCGTAACATGGTTACAGACCGTACTCACATGCACAGATGTCGCTGTCGGCCGTAACATGGTTACAGACCGTACTCACATACACAGATGTCGCTGTCGGCCGTAACACAGTTACAGACCGTACTCACATACACAGATGTCGCTGTCGGCCGTAACATGGTTACAGACCGTACTCACACAGATGTCGCTGTCGGCCGTAACACAGTTACAGACCGTACTCACATACACAGATGTCGCTGTCGGCCGTAACACAGTTACAGACCGTACTCACACACAGATGTCGCTGTCGGCCGTAACACAGTTACAGGCCGTACTCACACACACAGATGTCGCTGTCGGCCGTAACACAGTTACAGACCGTACTCACATACACAGATTTCGCTGTCGGCCGTAACACAGTTACAGACCGTACTCACATACACATATGTCGCTGTCGGCCGTAACACAGTTACAGACCGTACTCACACACAGATGTCGCTGTCGGCCGTAACACAGTTACAGACCGTACTCACATACACAGATGTCGCTGTCGGCCGTAACACAGTTACAGACCGTACTCACACACAGATGTCGCTGTCGGCCGTAACACAGTTACAGACCGTACTCACACACAGATGTCGCTGTCGGCCGTAACACAGTTACAGACCGTACTCACACACAGATGTCGCTGTCGGCCGTAACACAGTTACAGACCGTACTCACACACAGATGTCGCTGTCGGCCGTAACACAGTTACAGACCGTACTCACACACACAGATGTCGCTGTCGGCCGTAACACAGTTACAGACCGTACTCACATACACAGATGTCGCTGTCGGCCGTATCACAGTTACAGACCGTACTCACATACACAGATGTCGCTGTCGGCCGTAACATGGTTACATACCGTACTCACATACACAGATGTCGCTGTCGGCCGTAACATGGTTACAGACCGTACTCACATACACAGATGTCGCTGTCGGCCGTAACATGGTTACATACCGTACTCACACACATGTCGCTGTCGGCCGTAACACAGTTACAGACCGTACTCACATACACAGATGTCGCTGTCGGCCGTAACACAGTTACATACAGACCGTACTCACACACAGATGTCGCTGTCGGCCGTAACACAGTTACAGACCGTACTCACACACAGATGTCGCTGTCGGCCGTAACACAGTTACAGACCGTACTCACACACACAGATGTCGCTGTCGGATGTAACACAGTTACAGACCGTACTCACATACACAGATGTCGCTGTCGGCCGTAACACAGTTACAGACCGTACTCACACACACAGATGTCGCTGTCGGCCGTAACACAGTTACAGACCGTACTCACATACACAGATGTCGCTGTCGGCCGTATTACAGTTACAGACCGTACTCACATACACAGATGTCGCTGTCGGCCGTAACACAGTTACAGACCGTACTCACACACAGATGTCGCTGTCTGCCGTAACACAGTTACAGACCGTACTCACATACACAGATGTCGCTGTCGGCCGTAACACAGTTACAGACCGTACTCACACACAGATGTCGCTGTCGGCCGTAACACAGTTACAGACAGTACTCACACACAGATGTCGCTGTCGGCCGTAACACAGTTACAGACCGTACTCACATACACAGATGTCGCTGTCGGCCGTAACACAGTTACAGACCGTACTCACACACAGATGTCGCTGTCGGCCGTAACACAGTTACAGACCGTACTCACACACAGATGTCGCTGTCGGCCGTAACACAGTTACAGACCGTACTCACACACACAGATGTCGCTGTCGGCCGTAACACAGTTACAGACCGTACTCACATACACAGATGTCGCTGTCGGCCGTAACATGGTTACATACCGTACTCACACACATGTCGCTGTCGGCCGTAACACAGTTACAGACCGTACTCACACACAGATGTCGCTGTCGGCCGTAACACAGTTACAGACCGTACTCACATACACAGATGTCGCTGTCGGCCGTAACACAGTTACAGACCGTACTCACACACACAGATGTCGCTGTCGGCCGTAACATGGTTACAGACCGTACTCACATACACAGATGTCGCTGTCGGCCGTAACACAGTTACAGACCGTACTCACATACACAGATGTCGCTGTCGGCCGTAACATGGTTACAGACCGTACTCACACAGATGTCGCTGTCGGCCGTAACACAGTTACAGACCGTACTCACATACACAGATGTCGCTGTCGGCCGTAACACAGTTACAGACCGTACTCACATACACAGATGTCGCTGTCGGCCGTAGCACAGTTACAGACCGTACTCACATACACAGATGTCGCTGTCGGCCGTAACACAGTTACATACCGTACTCACACACACAGATGTCGCTGTCGGCCGTAACACAGTTACAGACCGTACTCACACACACAGATGTCGCTGTCGGCCGTAACACAGTTACAGACCGTACTCACACACACAGATGTCGCTGTCGGCCGTAACACAGTTACAGACCGTACTCACAGATGTTGCTGTCGGCCGTAACACAGTTACAGACCGTACTCACACACACAGATGTCGCTGTCGGCCGTAACACAGTTACAGACCGTACTCTCACACACAGATGTCGCTGTCGGCCGTAACACAGTTACAGACCGTACTCACACACACAGATGTCGCTGTCGGCCGTAACACAGTTACAGACCGTACTCACACACACAGATGTCGCTGTCGGCCGTAACACAGTTACAGACCGTACTCACATACACAGATGTCGCTGTCGGCCGTAACATGGTTACAGACCGTACTCACACAGATGTCGCTGTCGGCCGTAACACAGTTACAGACCGTACTCACATACACAGATGTCGCTGTCGGCCGTAGCACAGTTACAGACCGTACTCACATACACAGATGTCGCTGTCGGCCGTAACACAGTTACAGACCGTACTCACATACACAGATGTCGCTGTCGGCCGTAACACAGTTACAGACCGTACTCACACACACAGATGTCGCTGTCGGCCGTAACACAGTTACAGACCGTACTCACACACACAGATGTCGCTGTCGGCCGTAACACAGTTACAGACCGTACTCACACACACAGATGTCGCTGTCGGCCGTAACACAGTTATAGACCGTACTCACAGATGTCGCTGTCGGCCGTAGCACAGTTACAGACCGTACTCACACACACAGATGTCGCTGTCGGCCGTAACACAGTTACAGACCGTACTCACACACACAGATGTCGCTGTCGGCCGTAACACAGTTACAGACCGTACTCACATACACAGATGTCGCTGGCGGCCGTAACACAGTTACAGACCGTACTCACAGATGTCGCTGTCGGCCGTAACGTGGTCATTGGTCGAGCAGTCGACGCGCCCTTTATGATACCACGATAGACAAACTGTCGCCGTATAGTGCTGTATAGTGCTGCTGGCAAACTGAAGCAACTGTTCTTCCAGTACTTTGTCTGAGAAAAGGCCGAGGGCAGTTGGCGGCGCAATTTAGTCAACCGGCCAACTGCACTTTGAATGACATAACATGCCTTTCAGGACACTCATCCGCCACATCAGGAAATCCGCTGATAAATTAATGCGCGATTTGATAGAACAGGAAAAAGCGCCATTATGCTGCTCCTTATCTCCAGACTTCATTGTTCATGTGTACCGCGGGAGGCAGACGTCACACACAACTCGCGACTGGACCGGCCGCCCAACTCACACACAACACACGACTGGACCGGCCGTCCAACTCACACACAACTCACGACTGGACTGGCCGTCCAACTCACACACAACACACGACTGGACCGGCCGTCCAACTCACACACAACTCACGACTGGACTGGCCGTCCAACTCACACACAACACACGACTGGACCGGCCGTCCAACTCACACACAACTCACGACTGGACCGGCCGTCCAACTCGCACACAACTCACGACTGGACTGGTCGTCCAACTCACACACAACACACGACTGGACCGGCCGTCCAACTCACACACAACTCACGACTGGACTGGCCGTCCAACTCACACACAACACACGACTGGACTGGCCGTCCAACTCACACACAACACACGACTGGACTGGCCGTCCAACTCACACACAACACACGACTGGACTGGCCGTCCAACTCACACACAACACACGACTGGACTGGCCGTCCAACTCACACACAACACACGACTGGACTGGCCGTCCAACTCACACACAACACACGACTGGACTGGCCGTCCAACTCACACACAACACACGACTGGACTGGCCGTCCAACTCACACACAACACACGACTGGACTGGCCGTCCAACTCACACAACACACGACTGGACTGGCCGTCCAACTCACACACAACACACGACTGGACTGGCCGTCCAACTCACACACAACACACGACTGGACTGGCCGTCCAACTCACACACAACACACGACTGGACTGGCCGTCCAACTCACACACAACACACGACTGGACTGGCCGTCCAACTCACACACAACACACGACTGGACTGGCCGTCCAACTCACACACAACACACGACTGGATTGGCCGTCCAACTCACACACAACACACGACTGGACTGGCCGTCTAACTCACACACAACACACGACTGGACTGGCCGTCCAACTCACACACAGAACACGACTGGACTGGCCTTCCAACTCACACACAACACGCGACTGGACCGGCCGTCCAACTCACACACAACACACGACTGGACCGGCCGTCCAACTCCCACACAACACACGACTGGGGTGGCCGTCCAACTCCCACACAACACACGACTAGACCGGCCGTCCATCCAACTCACACACAACACACGACTAGGGTGGCCGTCCAACTCACACACAACACGCGACTGGACCGGCCGTCCAACTCACACACAACACACGACTGGGGTGGCCGTCCAACTCACACACAACACCCGACTGGACCGGCCGTCCAACTCACACACAACACACGACTGGGGTGGCCGTCCAACTCACACACAACACGCGACTAGACCGGCCGTCCAACTCACACACAACACACGACTGGACTGGCCGTCCAACTCACAAACAACTCGCGACTGGACCGGCCGTCCAACTCACACACAACACACGACTGGACCGGCCGTCCAACTCACACACAACACGCAACTGGACCGGCCGTCCAACTCACACACAACACACTACTGGACCGGCCGTCCAACTCACACACAACACACGACTGGGATGGCCGTCCAACTCACACACAACACGCGACTGGACCGGCCGTCCAACTCACACACAACACACGACTGGACTGGCCGTCCAACTCACACTCAACACGCGACTGGATTGGCCGTCCAACTCACACACAACACGCGACTGGACCGGCCGTCCAACTCACACACAACACGCTACTGGACCGGCCGTCCAACTCACGCACAACACACGACTGGACTGGCCGTCCAACTCACACACAACACACGACTGGACTGGCCGTCCAACTCACACACAACACGCGACTGGACTGGCCGTCCAACTCACACACAACACGCAACTGGACGGGCCGTCCAACTCACACACAACACACTACTGGACCGGTCGTCCAACTCACACACAACACGCGACTGGACCGGCCGTCCAACTCACACACAACACACTACTGGACCGGCCGTCCAACTCACACACAACACACGACTGGGGTGGCCGTCCAACTCACACACAACACGCGACTGGACCGGCAGTCCAACTCACACACAACACACGACTGGAATGGCCGTCCAACTCACACACAACACGCGACTGGACCGGCCGTCCAACTCACACACAACACACGACTGGGGTGGCCGTCCAACTCACACACAACACGCGACTGGACCGGCCGTCCAACTCACACACAACACGCGACTGGACTGTCCGTCCAACTCACACACAACACGCGACTGGACCGGCCGTCCAACTCACACACAACACACGACTGGACTGGCCGTCCAACTCACACACAACACGCGACTGGACCGGCCGTCCAACTCACACACAACACACTACTGGACCGGCCGTCCAACTCACACACAACACACGACTGGGGAGGCCGTCCAACTCACACACAACGCGCGACTGGACCGGCCGTCCAACTCACACACAACACACGACTGGACTGGCCGTCCAACTCACACACAACTCACGACTGGACTGGCCGACAACTCACACACAACACACGACTGGACTGGCCGTCCAACTCACACACAACACACGACTGGGGGGGGGGGGGGGGTTAGGGGCGCTCCGACAACGAAGGTCACATGGCAACACACGACTGGACTGGCCGTCCAACTCACACACAACACACGACTGGACTGGCCGTCCAACTCACACACAACTCACGACTGGACTGGCCGTCCAACTCACACACACCACACGACTGGACTGGCCGTCCAACTCACACACAACACACGACTGGACTGACCGTCCAACTCACACACAGCAAACGACTGGACTGGCCGTCCAACTCACACACAACACACGACTGGACTGGCCGTCCAACTCACACACAACACACGACTGGACTGGCCGTCCAACTCGCACACAACACACGACTGGACTGGCCGTCCAACTCACACACAACACACGACTGGACGGGCCGTCCAACTCACACACAACACAGGACGGGACCGGCCGTCCAACTCCCACACAACACACGACTGGGGTGGCCGTCCAACTCCCACACAACACACGACTGGACCGGCCGTCCAACTCACACAACACACGACTGGGGTGGCCGTCCAACTCACACACAACACGCGACTGGACCGGCCGTCCAACTCACACCCAACACACGACTGGGGTGGCCGTCCAACTCACACACACCACCCGACTGGACCGGCCATCCAACTCACACACAACACACGACTGGGGTGGCCGTCCAACTCACACACAACACGCGACTGGACCGGCCGTCCAACTCACACACAACACACTACTGGACCGGCCGTCCAACTCACACACAACACACGACTGGGGTGGCCGTCCAACTCACACACAACACGCGGCTGGACCGGCCGTCCAACTCACACACAACACACGACTGGACTTGCCGTCCAACTCACACACAACACGCGACTGGACCGGCCGTCCAACTCACACACAACACATTACTAGACCGGCCGTCCAACTCACACACAACACACGACTGGGGTGGCCGTCCAACTCACACACAACACACGACTGGACTGGCCGTCCAACTCACACACAACACACGACTGGATTGGCCGTCCAACTCACACACAACACACGACTGGACTGGCCGTCCAACTCACACACAACACACGACTGGACTGGCCGTCCAACTCACACACAACACACGACTGGACTGGCCGTCCAACTCACACACAACACACGACTGGACTGGCCGTCCAACTCACACACAACACACGACTGGACTGGCCGTCCAACTCACACACAACACACGACTGGACCGGCCGTCCAACTCACACACAACACACGACTGGACTGGCCGTCCAACTCACACACAACACACAACTGGACCGGCCGTCCAACTCACACACAACACACTACTGGACCGGCCGTCCAACTCACACACAACACACGACTGGGGTGGCCGTCCAACTCACACACAACACGCGACTGGACCGGCCATCCAACTCACACACAACACACTACTGGACCGGCCGTCCAACTCACACACAACACGCGACTGGACCGGCCGTCCAACTCACACACAACACACGACTGGGGTGGCCGTCCAACTCACACACAACACACGGCTGGGGTGGCCGTCCAACTCACACACAACACACGACTGGGGTGGCCGTCCAACTCACACACAACACGCGACTGGACCGGCCGTCCAACTCACACACAACACACGACTGGACTGGCCGTCCAACTCACACACAACGCGCGACTGGACCGGCCGTCCAACTCACACACAACACACGACTGGACCGGCCGTCCAACTCACACACAACGCGCAACTGGACCGGTCGTCCAACTCACACACAACACGCGACTGGACCGGCCGTCCAACTCACACACAACACGCTACTGGACCGGCCGTCCAACTCACGCACAACACACGACTGGACCGGCCGTCCAACTCACACACAACACACGACTGGACTGGCCGTCCAACTCACACACAACACGCAACTGGACTGGCCGTCCAACTCACACACAACACACGACTGGACTGGCCGTCCAACTCACACACAACACGCGACTGGACCGGCCGTCCAACTCACACACAACACACTACTGGACCGGCCGTCCAACTCACACACAACACACGACTGGGGTGGCCGTCCAACTCACACACAACACACGACTGGACTGGCCGTCCAACTCACACACAACTCACGACTGGACTGGCCGTCCAACTCACACACAACACACGACTGGACTGGCCGTCCAACTCACACACAACGCACGACTGGACTGGCCGTCCAACTCACACACAACACACGACTGGACTGGCCGTCCAACTCACACACAACACACGACTGGACTGGCCGTCCAACTCACACACAACACACGACTGGACTGGCCGTCCAACTCACACACAACACACGACTGGACTGGCCGTCCAACTCACACACAACACACGACTGGACTGGCCGTCCAACTCACACACAACACACGACTGGACTGGCCGTCCAACTCACACACAACACACGACTGGACTGGCCGTCCAACTCACACACAACGCACGACTGGACTGGCCGTCCAACTCACACACAACACACGACTGGACTGGCCGTCCAACTCACACACAACACACGACTGGACTGGCCGTCCAACTCACACACAACACACGACTGGACTGGCCGTCCAACTCACACACAACACACGACTGGACTGGCAGTCCAACTCACACACAACACACGACTGGACTGGCCGTCCAACTCACACACAACACACGACTGGACTGGCCGTCCAACTCACACACAACACACGACTGGACTGGCCGTCCAACTCACACACAACACACGACTGGACTGGCCGTCTAACTCACACACAACACACGACTGGACTGGCCGTCCAACTCACACACAGCACACGACTGGACTGGCCGTCCAACTCACACACAACACGCGACTGGACCGGCCGTCCAACTCACACACAACACACGACTGGACCGGCCGTCCAACTCCCACACAACACACGACTGGGGTGGCCGTCCAACTCCCACACAACACACGACTAGACCGGCCGTCCATCCAACTCACACACAACACACGACTGGGGTGGCCGTCCAACTCACACACAACACGCGACTGGACCGGCCGTCCAACTCACACACAACACACGACTGAGGTGGCCGTCCAACTCACACACAACACCCGACTGGACCGGCCGTCCAACTCACACACAACACACGACTGGGGTGGCCGTCCAACTCACACACAACACGCGACTAGACCGGCCGTCCAACTCACACACAACACACGACTGGACTGGCCGTCCAACTCACACACAACGCGCGACTGGACCGGCCGTCCAACTCACACACAACACACGACTGGACCGGCCGTCCAACTCACACACAACACGCAACTGGACCGGCCGTCCAACTCACACACAACACACTACTGGGCCGGCCGTCCAACTCACACACAACACACGACTGGGATGGCCGTCCAACTCACACACAACACGCGACTGGACCGGCCGTCCAACTCACACACAACACACGACTGGACTGGCCGTCCAACTCACACACAACACGCGACTGGATTGGCCGTCCAACTCACACACAACACGCGACTGGACCGGCCGTCCAACTCACACACAACACGCTACTGGACCGGCCGTCCAACTCACGCACAACACACGACTGGACTGGCCGTCCAACTCACACACAACACACGACTGGACTGGCCGTCCAACTCACACACAACACGCGACTGGACTGGCCGTCCAACTCACACACAACACGCAACTGGACCGGCCGTCCAACTCACACACAACACACTACTTGACCGGCCGTCCAACTCACACACAACACGCGACTGGACCGGCCGTCCAACTCACACACAACACACTACTGGACCGGCCGTCCAACTCACACACAACACACGACTGGGGTGGCCGTCCAACTCACACACAACACGCGACTGGACCGGCAGTCCAACTCACACACAACACACGACTGGACTGGCCGTCCAACTCACACACAACACGCGACTGGACCGGCCGTCCAACTCACACACAACACACGACTGGGGTGGTCGTCCAACTCACACACAACACGCGACTGGACCGGCCGTCCAACTCACACACAACACGCCACTGGACTGTCCGTCCAACTCACACACAACACGCGACTGGACCGGCCGTCCAACTCACACACAACACACGACTGGACTGGCCGTCCAACTCACACACAACACGCGACTGGACCGGCCGTCCAACTCACACACAACACACTACTGGACCGGCCGTCCAACTCACACACAACACACGACTGGGGTGGCCGTCCAACTCACACACAACGCGCGACTGGACCGGCCGTCCAACTCACACACAACACACGACTGGACTGGCCGTCCAACTCACACACAACTCACGACTGGACTGGCCGTCCAACTCACACACAACACACGACTGTACTGGCCGTCCAACTCACACACAACACACGACTGGGGGGGGGGGGGGGGGTTAGGGGCGCTCCGACAACGAAGGTCACATGGCAACACACGACTGGACTGGCCGTCCAACTCACACACAACACACGACTGGACTGGCCGTCCAACTCACACACAACTCACGACTGGACTGGCCGCCCAACTCACACACACCACACGACTGGACTGGCCGTCCAACTCACACACAACACACGACTGGACTGGCCGTCCAACTCACAAACAGCACACGACTGGACTGGCCGTCCAACTCACACACAACACACGACTGGACTGGCCGTCCAACTCACACACAACACACGACTGGACTGGCCGTCCAACTCGCACACAACACACGACTGGACTGGCCGTCCAACTCACACACAACACACGACTGGACTGGCCGTCCAACTCACACACAACACGCGACTGGACCGGCCGTCCAACTCACACACAACACACGACGGGACCGGCCGTCCAACTCCCACACAACACACGACTGGGGTGGCCATCCAACTCCCACACAACACACGACTGGACCGGCCGTCCAACTCACACACAACACACGACTGGGGTGGCCGTCCAACTCACACACAACACGAGACTGGACCGGCCGTCCAACTCACACACAACACACGACTGGGGTGGCCGTCAAACTCACACACACCACCCGACTGGACCGGCCGTCCAACTCACACACAACACACGACTGGGGTGGCCGTCCAACTCACACACAACACGCGACTGGACCGGCCGTCCAACTCACACACAACACACTACTGGACCGGCCGTCCAACTCACACACAACACACGACTGGGGTGGCCGTCCAACTCACACACAACACGCGGCTGGACCGGCCGTCCAACTCACACACAACACACGACTGGACTTGCCGTCCAACTCACACACAACACGCGACTGGACCGGCCGTCCAACTCACACACAACACATTACTAGACCGGCCGTCCAACTCACACACAACACACGACTGGGGTGGCCGTCCAACTCACACACAACACACGACTGGACTGGCCGTCCAACTCACACACAACACACGACTGGACTGGCCGTCCAACTCACACACAACACACGACTGGACTGGCCGTCCAACTCACACACAACACACGACTGGACTGGCCGTCCAACTCACACACAACACACGACTGGACTGGCCGTCCAACTCACACACAACACACGACTGGACTGGCCGTCCAACTCACACACAACACACGACTGGACTGGCCGTCCAACTCACACACAACACACGACTGGACCGGCCGTCCAACTCACACACAACACACGACTGGACTGGCCGTCCAACTCACACACAACACGCAACTGGACCGGCCGTCCAACTCACACACAACACACTACTGGACCGGCCGTCCAACTCACACACAACACACGACTGGGGTGGCCGTCCAACTCACACACAACACGCGACTGGACCGGCCGTCCAACTCACACACAACACACTACTGGACCGGCCGTCCAACTCACACACAACGCGCGACTGGACCGGCCGTCCAACTCACACACAACACACGACTGGACCGGCCGTCCAACTCACACACAACGCGCAACTGGACCGGTCGTCCAACTCACACACAACACGCGACTGGACCGGCCGTCAAACTCACACACAACACGCTACTGGACCGGCCGTCCAACTCACGCACAACACACGACTGGACCGGCCGTCCAACTCACACACAACACACGACTGGACTGGCCGTCCAACTCACACACAACACGCGACTGGACTGGCCGTCCAACTCACACACAACACACGACTGGACTGGCCGTCCAACTCACACACAACACGCGACTGGACCGGCCGTCCAACTCACACACAACACACGACTGGGGTGGCCGTCCAACTCACACACAACACACGACTGGACTGGCCGTCCAACTCACACACAACTCACGACTGGACTGGCCGTCCAACTCACACACAACACACGACTGGGCTGGCCGTCCAACTCACACACAACGCACGACTGGCCCCGCAGGGGCATCGGCTTCGGCCGGTGTAAGGGGAGTAGCGCCCCCTCGGGTCCCAGCTAACCCCCCTCCCTACATCCCCCTCACACTCACCCCCGGCCCAGTCCCATCCCATTTTTGCAACCCCCGTAACAAGTCCTGAACCCCCCCCCCCCCTCCCCACTCCGTTTCCTGGCGTCCCCGCTGAAACTTCCGTCCTCTGCGGCGTTTGACGGTCGGGTGCTAGTCGCCCGACCCGAACAGGTTTCTTACGTCGATTATGGCAATTTACTATGATGTGACAGGAGACGCCTGGCTTTTTACATTGGCAAGGCTTTTCTGCGACTAGGCGCGTCGACCCGTACCCTGGGATGAAGGGGTCCTGGAGGCTGAGCCACCTGCCGCGCGGGCTAGTCGTGGTAGCGTGGCAACACTCCTCTTTGGCCTGGATTTCCGGAAGGGCGGGGACACTCAGTGAGGCGCCGCACTGAGAAGCTTTCGCGTCGGGGCTGCTGCCGGGGGTCGTGGCTTGGCTGTCTCGCTGCCGCAGGGCGGGTGCATGCACTTGTCTGGCGGCTGCGGGGTGGCTTTGCCGCTGCACCGGGTGGCGTCCCGGCTCAAGGCGTCAAGGGAGGAAGCGGCGTCTAAACGGCGGGGGTGGTGAGTCTCTCTCTCCCCTCTGGGAGGGCGTCGTCGAGCCCCGTACAGCCCAGTCCCCAGCCCTCGGCCTTGTAGCGGCGCCGTGGTGGAGCGTCGGCGGGGACTGGGCAGAGACCAATCACTTACCATGGATGCCTCAAACCCAAACCTACGAACCACGGCTTCTGCCACCCCTCGCCCATCGGCTTCGGCCGATGGACGAACCATCCCGTCTGGTGGTGAAAACCGCCCTTCGGTGAATGACTCTCGCTCCACTGAGGTGGAGCGGAACGGACGACGTGTTGCGCAGGAGAGCGCTGAGAAGGCGCCCTCCCCCACTCCTCGGGTTCTGGTGATCTCCTCTGAGCAGAGGAGGCTCAGCTCACTTTCCCCTTTCCAGAGGAAGGACGGCTGTGATCGGTTCGGAAAGGTGATCCGCTGCGACAAGTTGCGAGACGGCGCAATCGAGGTTGAGTTTGTTAACGTGGCTGACGCGGCAAAAGCTCTGTCGGCTACAAGCTTTGTATGCACGGTGAGGGATAGAGGCATCAGACGGGAAGTCACAACTCCGATGACAGTGGCCCCGCATAGGACCAAGAACTCGACGAAGGGCATCGTGAACTGTTATGATCTGCGGGATGTTAGTGACGAGGAGATCGTAGAGGGTCTCACCAGGTTTGGCGTAACCGAGGCAAGGAGGATTTTATCCAGGAGAGGAGGAAACATGATTCCGACAGACAACATAGTTTTAACATTCAACAGCACCGACCTTCCGTCGGAAGTGGTAGTGGGGTATGTTCGCGTGAAGGTGCGTGCCTTCATCCCCAACCCGATGCGGTGCTTTCGTTGCCAGCGTTTTGGTCACACCAAAACGCACTGTAAAAACCGACCGACGTGTGCAAGGTGTGCCTCTACGGAGCACACGGACGAGAACTGTGAGGCTACAACATTCAAATGCGTGAACTGTCCCGAGGTACAGAAACCTCACACTTCCTATGATAGGACCTGTCCAATGTACGCCAAGGAAAGAGAGATAAATAGCATAAAGACCAACAGGAACATCTCGTTCAGAGAGGCTCGTGATGTATACGACGAGTCCCACCCAAGGACGTCATATGCCCAGATGGCGAGAGCTCCTCCATCTGTTCCTCTCTCGCCCAAAGCTATGCTCGAACAGATGAGCGCCGCGCAGCTGGTTCTGCTGCTAAAGTCCTTCGGTCTTTCTGTCGTTGCTACCGGGGCAGCGGCGGCTCATGCGGAGGCCTCGGCGGCTCCTGCGGAGGCCTCGTCGGCCCCTGCGGGGGCCTCTGCCGTCCCCTCTCCTAACCCCACCTCCACTCCTGGAGGACAGGGTGCCCTGGCTGCCCCGGTTGCGGCGCCCGCTGCTGCGGCGGTGAGTGCCAACACTGGGGATGGAGGCGAGGGCTGGACCCTCGTCCAACATCGGCGCTCGAGCGAGCGACGGTCTCCCTCTCGTACCGAGCCTGCGTCACCCAGGCACTCTTCTGGTTCGGCGACGGCGACTCCCAGCCGCCCTCCTGCTGTAAAGGAGACTGCGGTCATGGCGGCTTTGCGCCGCAACCAGGAGGAAAAGCGGGCGCGCGATGTCAGGCGTGCTCGCCTCGTCGAGAAAGCCCGCGAGGCCAAGCGTTCTCCGGAAGCCGTGGGGGTCGGTGAGTCGACTCCATCGGGGGCTGTGGGCCCGTCGCCTGGTGGGTCGGCAGGACCGTCCCCTTCCTCTGTGCGTTCTGCGGAGGGCCCGTCTCCGATGGGTCCCCCGCCACCACTACCACCGCAGCTGCCGCGTGCCCCTCCACCGCCGCGGCCCGCGGGGTCCCCGAGTGGAGAGCGGCCACCGGTGACCCCGTTGCCGGCGTCGGGGGCGCGACCGACGCCGGTGTCCCCGCTTTCTTCGCCGGGGCGGGCGGCGGCAGCTGCCGCGCCGGAGCGTCCCGGCAAGCGTGTTCTGCCCTGGAAGGGTTCGCCAACGGAGGGTGGCAGCCCCCGTACCCGCCAGCGTTTTCAGCCGGGCTCGACCGGAGGACGGTCCAGCTCGGCTGATGGCAGGTCGCGGCTGGGTCACGACCGAATCCAGTTCGGGGACAGCTCCTTCCCGGGTGCGGCGGAATATTTTTAGTCATTTGCACTATGTGCCTCTTTAAGCCCCAATCATCATCATTTCTAAGTTCTTTTGAACTTTTTACTGCCCTTTTGGGTGTTTTGCCGTCCTGTTGGACTCTACCAGGCGCGTTTGCCTCGGTGCCGGTGTCCTTTTACTTTCTTAGTGGTTTTACGTCATGTGAACTGGCTTTTAGTATGCGCCTTTGCCTGCTCCTTCTTTAAACGTGCTTTTGCGCACTTTTAATCCATTCCCATGCATTTTATTCTTCAGTGGAACTGTAGAGGTCTGAGATCCAATTTTCAAGACCTGCAGACAGTCATCTGCAGGCGGAATCCACTGGCCATCTGTCTCCAGGAGACGAAAATGGCACCCGATATGCAGTGCACGGTGAAGGGCTATGCTGTCTTCCGAAAAGACATACCAGTGACAACAGTTGCACATGGTGGAGTTCTGCTGGCGATTCACCATAGTGTGCCTGCGCGACAGCTCGCGCTGCGTTCCACGCTGCAGGCAGTGGCCGCTCGTATTAATCTCTACCGTCGAGAGGTAACCCTATGTTCGGTGTACCTCCCCCTGGCATCGACCTTCCTCTGCAGGAACTTAGACGATTAGTCGCTGAGCTGCCGCCACCGATCTTACTGCTGGGCGATTTTAACGCCCATAATACTGCATGGGGTTGTAATGCCACGAACACTCGTGGCCGCCTTTTAGAGCATTTTATTAACGACGAGGTTCTGTGTATTTTAAACACGGGAACACGGACCCATTTTACAGTGCCCTCCGGTCAGACCTCTGCATTGGACTTGAGCTTGGTGAGCCCCCAGCTAGCTCATCTTTTTACCTGGTCTGTGCACGATGACCCACTGGGAAGTGACCACCTCCCGGTTTGGCTCCAGCACCAGGATGGCCCAGTTTTAGGCAGCCGACCACAGAGGTGGAACGTACACAAGGCAGACTGGGCAGAATTCCAAGTGTCAATGGAGACACTGATTTTAACCAGAGCCGATAACTCTCCCATGTCAGCAGAGGATTTTACCTCCTTGCTTTTAAACTCCGCCGACGGGTGCATTCCAAGGACATCAGGTCAGCCCCGTCGCGCTCCAGTTCCTTGGTGGACTAAGGAATGCGGAGAAGCAATCCGGGCTCGAAAGAGAGCTTTTAGGAGGTTTGACCGAAGGAGCACTACAGATAATCTTATCGCTTTTAAGAAAGCGAGGGCTTTTGCCCGGCGCACTATAAAGGAGGCAAAGGCGGTTTCATGGCGCACTTATGTTAATTCTTTAAACCGTTTTACTCCAACGTCCCAAGTGTGGACACGCATCAAGCGCATTGCTGGCCGGCACAGCCCTGTCCCGCTGCCGATCCTTAGAGTGAACGACTCGGATATCATTCATCCAGTAGAGGTCGCCGACGTGATAGGCCGAGCACTCTCTGAGCGATGTCGGGGCGGGCACACGGAGGGGCAGTCCGCACGACGGTGGGGTCGACAAGAACCAGGTGCTGTGGACTTCTCCACTACCCAGCACAGTGTGTACAACGAGCCTTTTACCTTGGCCGAACTGACCTCCGCCATACATTCACTGCGAAGTGTGGCGGAGGGTCCTGACTCCATCCACAACGACATGCTTCGGCATCTCCCTGCAGCTGCCCATGAGGCGCTGCTAGCGACGTTCAACTCGCTGTGGGAGACGGGCGCTTTCCCTGTTGCTTGGCGAGAAGCCACCGTAATACCCATTTTAAAACCTGGTAAGTCGGGTCTTGACCCTCTCCACTATCGGCCCATCTCACTTACTTCATCCCTGTGTAAGCTGATGGAAGGGATGGTGAACGCACGTCTTAGTTGGTTTTTAGAACATAACAGCGTTTTTACAAACGCTCAGTGTGGGTTCAGAAAAAATCGTAGCGCGGTTGACCACATTTTAACCTTAGACACGGAAGCGCGTGCCTGTTTTAACGAAAAGAAGCACCTTGGAGCAATATTTTTTGATATAGAGGCAGCCTATGACACCGTATTGCGTCATGTCCTTCTTAGAAAACTGTATAATTATGGCATTCGAGGTCGTATGGGCCGCTTTATACAACACTTTGTATCTCGCCGCCACTTTCGAGTCCGTGTGGGAAATCATCTTTCCAACAGTTTTGCACAGGAGAACGGAGTTCCTCAGGGAGGGGTACTTAGTGTGGCGTTGTTTGCTGTCATGATTAATGACATAGGAGACAAGCTCCCGGTGGCGGTCGGCCGATCTCTTTTCGTAGACGACTTCGCGATATGGTATTCTGCTTCCAGCGCTCGTTTAGTGTCTCGACAGCTGCAGCTAGCTGTCACACGCCTGGAGAGGTGGAGTACGGAGAACAGCCTTCGCTTCTCAACAACAAAAACTGTTGCTGTGCACTTTTGTCGCCGCCGTTGCCCTGACCCCAACCTAGGGATTCGACTTTACAGTCAGCCGATTCCAACACAGCCAGTAGCGAGGTTTCTGGGCATATTTTTTGACAGAAAGCTGACGTATAAGGAACATTTTAAAGTGCTTCGGGAGAGATGTTTTAAAGCCCTGAACATTTTAAGATGCGTCTCGCGGACATCATATGGTGCAGATCGTAGCACGCTTTTGCTGCTTTATCGGTCGATAATTCGCTCCAAACTGGACTATGCGTGTTTTATATACGACAGTGCAAGCGAGTCAAATAAGCGAGCACTGGATACAATACACCATACATCACTGCGTGTCGTTACAGGCGCTTTTCGCACCTCGCCAGCAACCAGCCTCCTGGCGGAGACGCACGAAGCTCCTCTCTCTCTCCGCAGGCAGATGCTCGGCATGAGATATGCATTGAAGCTCCGCCAGTTTCCCATGCATCCTACGTACCCCTATGTTTTCTCGAGAGGCATTCTCTCGTTTTTCGAAGGCACGCCGCAGCGATCGGTACCCTTCTGCTCACGGATGCAGGATCTGTTTGCGAGAAGCGGCTTGTCCTTGCGAGACGTGATACGCGTAGATATCCCGCCCTCGCCGCCATGGACGTGTATCCGTCCTCAAATCGATATATCACTGTCCGAACTTAAAAAGGGAGATGTCCACCCGTCTGAGTCCAGGTCTCGGGCCATGGAGCACTTGGCTTCTTGCGAGGGTCGCACTTTTACATACACGGACGGATCCAAGACATCCGAAGGTGTAGGCTGCGCATTTGTTTGCGGCCACGATACTCGCTCTTTCTCGCTTCCATTTCATTCCTCAGTCTACACGTCAGAACTAGTCGCAATAACCAAAGCTTTATGCTTTATTGAAGTGAGCGATGAGGCTCTACACCTCATTTTAACAGACTCTTTAAGTAGCCTTCTGGCCTTTAGATCGCTCCATCCAAGCAGTCCCCTTATACAGGACATTTTATCACGACTTACGTCCTTAGACCGGGCAGGGAAATCGGTGAAGTTCTGTTGGGTACCCAGTCACGTGGGCATTGCAGGGAACGAGCTTGCTGACGCTGCGGCGAAACGAGCAGCATCGGCACCCTGCACGAGGCGCCTCCTGCTTCCAGCACAAGATTTTTACCCAGCTGCTGGTGCTTTTTTACAAGACCAGTGGCAGCGTACGTGGGACACACAAGCGAGCAACAAGCTCAGACCGGTCAAACCGGTGCTTAGACAGTGGCCATCAAGTTCACGGAGAAACAGGCGCGAGGAGGTTACTCTGTGCAGACTGCGGATTGGCCACACGTACGCTACACACGGGTACTTGCTTTGTGGCAGTGACAGGCCCATGTGTCCTAGATGCAACGAGCCTCTCACTGTGGCGCATGTCTTGCTCGCCTGCCCACGGTATGCTAGAAAGCGTTCAAGGTATCTCGGCCAGGTCATGCCAACCGTGACGCTGTGTCATCTTCTTGATGATGATTCCCAATGGATCCAGTCCGGCGGTCTCTTTTCCTTCGTCCGTAGCATTGACTTCCCTGCGATATTTTCGCATCAGTAAGTAGTTAACGTTATGGGCGCAAATTGACCATGCAGTCGTCGCGCCCTTAAGCCCCAACAAACAAACAAACAAACAAACAAACAAACGCACGACTGGACTGGCCGTCCAACTCACACACAACACACGACTGGACTGGCCGTCCAACTCACACACAACACACGACTGGACTGGCCGTCCAACTCACACACAACACACGACTGGACTGGCCGTCCAACTCACACACAACACACGAGTGGACTGGCCGTCCAACTCACACACAACACACGACTGGACTGGCCGTCCAACTCACACACAACACGCGACTAGACCGGCCGTCCAACTCACACACAACACACTACTAGACCGGCCGTCCAACTCACACACAACACGCGACTGGACCGGCCGTCCAACTCACACACAACACATTACTGGACCGGCCGTCCAACTCACACACAACACACGACTGGGGTGGCCGTCCAACTCACACACAACACGCGACTGGACCGGCCGTCCAACTCACACACAACACGCGACTGGACCGGCCGTCCAACTCACACACAACACACGACTGGACCGGCCGTCCAACTCACACACAACACACGACTGGACTGGCCGTCCAACTCACACACAACACGCGACTGGACCGGCCGTCCAACTCACACACAACACGCGACTGGACCGGCCGTCCAACTCACACACAACACATGACTGGACTGGCCGTCCAACTCACACACAACACGCGACTGGACCGGCCGTCCAACTCACACACAACACACTACTGGACCGGCCGTCCAACTCACACACAACACACGACTGGGGTGGCCGTCCAACTCACACACAACGCGCGACTGGACCGGCCGTCCAACTCACACACAACACACGACTGGACTGGCCGTCCAACTCACACACAACACGCGACTGGACCGGCCGTCCAACTCACACACAACACACGACTGGACTGGCCGTCCAACTCACACACAACACGCGACTGGACCGGCCGTCCAACTCACACACAACACACTACTGGACCGGCCGTCCAACTCACACACAACACACGACTGGGGTGGCCGTCCAACTCACACACAACACGCGACTGGACCGGCCGTCCAACTTACACACAACACACGACTGGACTGGCCGTCCAACTCACACACAACACGCGACTGGACCGGCCGTCCAACTCACACACAACACACTACTGGACCGGCCGTCCAACTCACACACAACACACGACTGGGGTGGCCGTCCAACTCACACACAACACACGACTGGACCGGCTGTCCAACTCACACACAACACACGACTGGACCGGCCGTCCAACTCACACACAACACACGACTGGACTGGCCGTCCAACTCACACACAACACGCGACTGGGGTGGCCGTCCAACTCACATACAACACACGACTGGGGTGGCCGTCCAACTCACACACAACACGCGACT
>JAXIVJ010001397.1:102500-139714 GCA_036785665.1 Chirona hameri
ACCGAACTTGTGCTGAGCCCGGCATGAGACCGGCCGTAAGCCTGAGTTCAGACCAGTGGCGTACCCAGGATTCACTCCAGGAGGGGCAATTTTGGATCAGGGGGGCATAAGGTACCCCCACAAAAAACTCACCGGATTTGGCATACTATATTTATAGAGGAGCATATACAAAAAATCGAAATAGGGCTCTTCGGGCCCTATTTCCAAAGGGGCATATACGGCTAAGGGGCACGTACGGACCTTCAGGGGGAGGGCGATTGCCCCGTTTGCCCCCCCCCCCCTTGGGTACGCCTATGGTTCAGACACAGCTTCGGGCCTGGCGCCGGCTCCGTGGTCCTGAAATTTGCATCCCTAGCCCATACACTCAAATACGTCGATGTTTACCTTTGACCTGACCGTGACCTGACATGTGACGACCTCACTTTTACATTTGTTAGTATGCTTTAGATTCGTCTCATTGAGAGCTTTCGAATGCCGCCTTGCGCTTCTCGCTGCGATCATTGGTTCGAAAGATAACCAGGGGGCCGTTTACCCCCCCCGTCAATGGCGTTCGGCTGAGACTCCAGTCAATGCCAGGTTAACTGTGTAAGGTTGCCCAATCATCGTTTGTATTCAGTGAGCTGTTACGTGAATTGTCCGCAGGACAATTCAATCAGCAGGATATTGTAAATCAGCAGGATATTGTGCATCCGAAGCAGCGATGGCCACCTGCCTGCCAGCCTGACTGACTGACTGACTGACTGGCTGGCTGGCTGACTGACTGACTGACTGACTGACTGACTGACTGACTGACTGACTGACTGACTGACTGACTGGCTGGCAGGCTGGCTGGCTGGCTGACTGACCGACCGACTGACTGACTGACTGGCTGACTGACTGACTGACTGACTGACTGCCTGCCTGCCTGACTGGCTGACTGACTGACTGACTGACTGACTGACTGACTGACTGACTGACTGACTGACTGACTGACTGACTGACTGACTGACTGACTGACTGACTGACTGACTGACTGACTGACTGACTGACTGACTGACTGACTGACTGACTGACTGACTGACTGACTGACTGACTGACTGACTGACTGACTGACTGACTGACTGACTGACTGACTGACTGACTGACTGACTGACTGACTGACTGACTGACTGACTGACTGACTGACTGACTGACTGACTGACTGACTGACTGACTGACTGACTGTGTGAATGGCTTTCTGACTGTGTACAGCCGGCCTGCTGGAGGTGCTGGTCGACCTGCCGTACGACATCATGTGCGTCCGCTTCCTGCACTGGAGCTGGCACGACACGGACCCGAACATTTTCGACCGGCACTACGGGGTGCCGTGGAATTCCTACTACTTCCACCTGTCGTTCGGCGTCTCGTTCTACTTCTTCCTGCAGCTGTGGCGACGCGTTCTGACCGGGGACGACTCGCACTCGCACCACGGCGGGTGTGTGTGTGTGTGTGTGTGTGTGTGTGTGTGTGTGTGTGCGTGCGTGCGTGCGTGCGTGCGTGCGTGCGTGCGTGCGTGGGTGTGCGTGTGTGTGTGTGTGTGACACCAGTGACCCCCGCTGCTGCCACGGAGCAGCCCCCCCCCCTCACGGCATCGGCACACACGTACCAATCGAGTCGTAACATTCAGGCTTAACTGATACAATTTAGCCATTTAATCGAGGGTCAATGTTTACCAAAAAGGCTGGTATTGCTACAATAGAACTAAAAAAGAACTATGGAATAGTTTCACAAGTAGCTGGAATACACGGTCTGCTTCACCTCACGTTTGCAATGTCCTAGTCATTTTCACTTCATCACCTGATTGCATAGGGCTGTTTCTTCTTTATCAGTGAAATGCAAACTACCAGCTACCATTGGTGTGCTGATGTGACTTATCCTGATGCGACAAGCACAGACGTGACATGTGCTGATGTGATTTGTGCTGATGAGACGCGTGATAAATATGACCTGTGCTAAATGTGACATGTGCTGATGTGATCTGTGCTGATGTGACGCGTGCTGATGTGACCTGTGCTGATGTGATATGTGTTGATGTGACCTGTGTTGATGTGACCTGTGCTGATGTGATATGTGTTGATGTGACCTGTGCTGATGTGATCTGTGCTGATGTGACCTGTGATGAAGTTACCTATGCTTATGTGACCTGTGTTGATGTGACCTGTGCTGATGTGACCTGTGCTGATGTGACCTGTGCTGATGTGACCTGTGCTGATGTGACCCGTACTGATGTGACCTGTGCTGATGTGACCTGTGCTGATGTGATGTGTTTATGTGACCTGTGCTGATGTGACATGTGCTGATGTGACCTGTGCTGATGTGACATGTGCTGATGTGGCATGTGCTGATGTGACCCGTACTGATGTGACCTGTGCTGATGTGATATGTGTTTATGTGATCTGTGCTGATGTGACATGTGCTGATGTGACATGTGCTGATGTGACCTGTGCTGATGTGACCTGTGCTGATGTGACCCGTACTGATGTGACATGTGCTGATGTGACATGTGCTGATGTGACCTGTGCTGATGTGACCTGTGCTGATGTGACATGTGTTGATGTGACCTGTGATGATGCGACCTGTGCTGATGTGACCTGTGCTGATGTGACCTGTGATGAAGTGACCTATGCTTATGTGACCTGTGTTGATGTGACCTGTGCTGATGTGATATGTGCTGATGTGACCTGTGCTGATGTGACATGTGTTGATGTGACCTGTGATGATGTGATATGTGTTGATGTGACCTGTGCTGATGTGACCTGAGCTGATTAGTGGTGCCAATCGATATACAATCATTTTCGGAATTCCGGATTTGTCAGAAGACCGATTCGGTTTTCGGACGGACATGAGCATATTTCTTTGGACATTTTCGGACATCCAATACCCAAGGATGGCTTGCCACGAAAATCACTTAGTTACTTTTTTATAAAAGAAAAAGAAAATGTGCTACAGGTAATTCACATCAAACTTACTTATATTTATAAACCATAGGTAAGTAAGCATAGCAATAGCAGTTGTGGTCCTTAGCCTTTTTGCTGATTGCTGTTATTTCATTCCAGGACACATTCCATTTGACCCGGTTATATTGGGGTCTGACAGTCTGAGTCAATTTAATGTTGTAGCTCAATCGGCAGAGCGTCGAGCTACGGATCAAAACACACCCTGACAAGTTGGGGTCAAGTCGCTTCGGCGCTCGCTACTGAGTATTTAGTTGACACAAATGCATATATGCATGTATGTGAATGATACGCTGGATGTTTTACATTCCACATCAAACACTTTCTCTGCTTTCGGACAAATTTCGGACAAACAATTAGTTTCGGACAGTTTCGGACGGACAGCTGGCCATGGTCTTGAACATCGTTCGGACATTGGACAAATAATTTGTGAAACTGGCACCACTAGTGTTGATGTGACGTATGCGGCTGATGTGGCGTGATGTTCTGCTGTGCTGATGTGTCGTGTGATGTGACGTTATGCTGGCGGCAGGGTCGGCCGTGAGTTGCTGATGTGGCGTGATGTTCTGCTGTGCTGATGTGGCGTGATGTTCTGCTGTGCTGATGTGTCGTGCGATGTGACGCTGTGCTGGCGGCAGGGTCGGCCGTGAGCTGCTCTGCGCGCTCCTGGCGGGCCTGTGCGGGATGCCCGGCGGCGTGCTCCAATTCCTGCCGCTCTACCACCCGCTGCACGACATATTCGGCGTCCACTCTGAGAACTCGCTGCTTATGATTGTGGCGTTGTACACGCTGATCGTATGGTGCGCCGACCGGCGGGCCGACGACGGCTCCCGGCCGCGGCCAGGTGAGGGACTGTACCCCTCTGTACCTGTACCACTCTACTGTACCTGTACCTCTATGTACCGGTACCACTCTACTGTACCTGTACCCCTCTGTACCTGTACCACTCTACTGTACCTGTTCCCCTCTGTACCGGTACCACTCTACCTTACCTGTATCCCTCTGTACCTGTACCACTCTACTGTACATGTACCCATATGTACCTGTACCACTCTACTTCACCTGTACCTCTCTGTACCGGTACCACTATAATGTACCTGTACCCCTCTGCACCTGTACCCATCTGTACCGGTACCACTCTGTATCGGTACCACTCTACCCTACATGTACCCCTCTGTACCTGTATCACTCTACTGTACATGTACCCCTTTGTACATGTACCACTCTACTGTAACTGTACCCCGCTGTACCGGTACCACTACTGTACCTGCACCCCTATGTACCCGTACCACTATACTGTACCTGTACCTCTCTGTACCGGTACCACTCTACTGTACCTGTACCCATCTGTACCGGTACCACTCTGTATCGGTACCACTCTACCTTACCTGTACCCCTCTGTACCTGTACCCATCTAGTGTACCTGTACCCATATACTGTACTGTGTACCCCTCTGTACCTGTACCCCTCTACTGTACTGTGTACCCCTCTACTGTATTGTGTACCCCTCTTCTGCACCGTGTACCTCTCTACTGTACTGTGTACCCCTCTACTGTACCTGCACCCCTCTACTGTACCTGTACCCATCTACTGTATCGTGTACCCCTATACTGTACCTGTACTTCTACTGTACTGTGTAACCCTCTACTGTACTGTGTGACCCTCTACTGTACCTGTACCATCTACTATACCGTGTACCCCTCTACTGTACCTGTACCCCTCTACTGTACTGTGTACCCCTCTACTGTACCTGTACTCCTCTACTGTACTGTGTACCCCGCTACTGTACTGTGTACCCCTCTACTGCACTGTGTACCCATATACTGTACCGCGGCCAGGTGAGAGACGGACTGTACCGTGTACCCATATACTGTACCGCGGCCAGGTGAGCGACGGACTGTACCGTGTACCCATATACTGTACCGCGGCCAGGTGAGAGACGGACTGTACCGTGTACCCATATACTGTACCGCGGCCAGGTGAGCGACGGACTGTACCGTGTACCCATATACTGTACCGCGGCCAGGTGAGAGACGGACTGTACCGTGTACCCATATACTGTACCGCGGCCAGGTGAGAGACGGACTGTACCGTGTACCCATATACTGTACCGCGGCCAGGTGAGAGACGGACTGTACCGTGTACCCATATACTGTACCGCGGCCAGGTGAGAGACGGACTGTACCGTGTACCCATATACTGTACCGCGGCCAGGTGAGCGACGGACTGTACCGCGGCCAGGTGAGAGACGGACTGTACCGTGTACCCATATACTGTACCGCGGCCAGGTGAGCGACGGACTGTACCGTGTACCCATATACTGTACCGCGGCCAGGTGAGAGACGGACTGTACCGTGTACCCATATACTGTACCGCGGCCAGGTGAGCGACGGACTGTACCGTGTACCCATATACTGTACCGCGGCCAGGTGAGAGACGGACTGTACCGTGTACCCATATACTGTACCGCGGCCAGGTGAGAGACGGACTGTACCGTGTACCCATATACTGTACCGCGGCCAGGTGAGCGACGGACTGTACCGTGTACCCATATACTGTACCGCGGCCAGGTGAGAGACGGACTGTACCGTGTACCCATATACTGTACCGCGGCCAGGTGAGAGAGGGACTGTACCGTGTACCCATATACTGTACCGCGGCCAGGTGAGCGACGGACTGTACCGCGGCCAGGTGAGAGAGGGACTGTACCGTGTACCCATATACTGTACCGCGGCCAGGTGAGCGACGGACTGTACCGCGGCCAGGTGAGAGAGGGACTGTACCGTGTACCCATATACTGTACCGCGGCCAGGTGAGCGACGGACTGTACCGCGGCCAGGTGAGCGACGGACTGTACCGTGTACCCATATACTGTACCGCGGCCAGGTGAGCGACGGACTGTACCGCGGCCAGGTGAGAGAGGGACTGTACCGCGGCCAGGTGAGAGAGGGACTGTACCGTGTACCCATATACTGTACCGCGGCCAGGTGAGAGAGGGACTGTACCGTGTACCCATATACTGTACCGCGGCCAGGTGAGCGACGGACTGTACCGTGTACCCATATACTGTACCGCGGCCAGGTGAGAGGGACTGTACCGTGTACCCATATACTGTACCGCGGCCAGGTGAGAGACGGACTGTACCGTGTACCCATATACTGTACCGCGGCCAGGTGAGCGACGGACTGTACCGTGTACCCATATACTGTACCGCGGCCAGGTGAGAGACGGACTGTACCGTGTACCCATATACTGTACCGCGGCCAGGTGAGCGACGGACTGTACCGTGTACCCATATACTGTACCGCGGCCAGGTGAGCGACGGACTGTACCGTGTACCCATATACTGTACCGCGGCCAGGTGAGCGACGGACTGTACCGTGTACCCATATACTGTACCGCGGCCAGGTGAGAGACGGACTGTACCGTGTACCCATATACTGTACCCCGGCCAGGTGAGAGACGGACTGTACCGTGTACCCATATACTGTACCGCGGCCAGGTGAGAGACGGACTGTACCGTGTACCCATATACTGTACCGCGGCCAGGTGAGAGAGGGACTGTACCGTGTACCCATATACTGTACCGCGGCCAGGTGAGCGACGGACTGTACCGCGGCCAGGTGAGAGAGGGACTGTACCGTGTACCCATATACTGTACCGCGGCCAGGTGAGCGACGGACTGTACCGCGGCCAGGTGAGATACGGACTGTACCGTGTACCCATATACTGTACCGCGGCCAGGTGAGCGACGGACTGTACCGCGGCCAGGTGAGAGACGGATTGTACCGTGTACCCATATACTGTACCGCGGCCAGGTGAGAGACGGACTGTACCGCGGCCAGGTGAGAGACGGACTGTACCGTGTACCCATATACTGTACCGCGGCCAGGTGAGAGACGGACTGTACCGTGTACCCATATACTGTACCGCGGCCAGGTGAGCGACGGACTGTACCGTGTACCCATATACTGTACCGCGGCCAGGTGAGCGACGGACTGTACCGTGTACCCATATACTGTACCGCGGCCAGGTGAGAGACGGACTGTACCGTGTACCCATATACTGTACCGCGGCCAGGTGAGAGACGGACTGTACCGTGTACCCATATACTGTACCGCGGCCAGGTGAGAGACGGACTGTACCGTGTACCCATATACTGTACCGCGGCCAGGTGAGCGACGGACTGTACCGTGTACCCATATACTGTACCGCGGCCAGGTGAGAGACGGACTGTACCGTGTACCCATATACTGTACCGCGGCCAGGTGAGCGACGGACTGTACCGCGGCCAGGTGAGCGACGGACTGTACCGTGTACCCATATACTGTACCGCGGCCAGGTGAGCGACGGACTGTACCGCGGCCAGGTGAGAGAGGGACTGTACCGCGGCCAGGTGAGAGAGGGACTGTACCGTGTACCCATATACTGTACCGCGGCCAGGTGAGAGAGGGACTGTACCGTGTACCCATATACTGTACCGCGGCCAGGTGAGCGACGGACTGTACCGTGTACCCATATACTGTACCGCGGCCAGGTGAGCGACGGACTGTACCGCGGCCAGGTGAGAGAGGGACTGTACCGCGGCCAGGTGAGAGAGGGACTGTACCGTGTACCCATATACTGTACCGCGGCCAGGTGAGCGACGGACTGTACCGCGGCCAGGTGAGCGACGGACTGTACCGTGTACCCATATACTGTACCGCGGCCAGGTGAGCGACGGACTGTACCGCGGCCAGGTGAGAGAGGGACTGTACCGCGGCCAGGTGAGAGAGGGACTGTACCGTGTACCCATATACTGTACCGCGGCCAGGTGAGAGAGGGACTGTACCGTGTACCCATATACTGTACCGCGGCCAGGTGAGCGACGGACTGTACCGTGTACCCATATACTGTACCGCGGCCAGGTGAGCGACGGACTGTACCGCGGCCAGGTGAGAGAGGGACTGTACCGTGTACCCATATACTGTACCGCGGCCAGGTGAGAGACGGACTGTACCGCGGCCAGGTGAGAGAAGGACTGTACCGTGTACCCATATACTGTACCGCGGCCAGGTGAGCGACGGACTGTACCGCGGCCAGGTGAGCGACGGACTGTACCGTGTACCCATATACTGTACCGCGGCCAGGTGAGCGACGGACTGTACCGCGGCCAGGTGAGAGAGGGACTGTACCGCGGCCAGGTGAGAGAGGGACTGTACCGTGTACCCATATACTGTACCGCGGCCAGGTGAGAGAGGGACTGTACCGTGTACCCATATACTGTACCGCGGCCAGGTGAGCGACGGACTGTACCGTGTACCCATATACTGTACCGCGGCCAGGTGAGCGACGGACTGTACCGCGGCCAGGTGAGAGACGGACTGTACCGCGGCCAGGTGAGAGAGGGACTGTACCGTGTACCCATATACTGTACCGCGGCCAGGTGAGAGAGGGACTGTACCGTGTACCCATATACTGTACCGCGGCCAGGTGAGCGACGGACTGTACCGCGGCCAGGTGAGAGAGGGACTGTACCGTGTACCCATATACTGTACCGCGGCCAGGTGAGCGACGGACTGTACCGCGGCCAGGTGAGCGACGGACTGTACCGTGTACCCATATACTGTACCGCGGCCAGGTGAGCGACGGACTGTACCGCGGCCAGGTGAGAGAGGGACTGTACCGCGGCCAGGTGAGAGAGGGACTGTACCGTGTACCCATATACTGTACCGCGGCCAGGTGAGAGACGGACTGTACCGCGGCCAGGTGAGAGAGGGACTGTACCGTGTACCCATATACTGTACCGCGGCCAGGTGAGAGACGGACTGTACCGTGTACCCATATACTGTACCGCGGCCAGGTGAGAGAGGGACTGTACCGTGTACCCATATACTGTACCGCGGCCAGGTGAGAGACGGACTGTACCGTGTACCCATATACTGTACCGCGGCCAGGTGAGCGACGGACTGTACCGTGTACCCATATACTGTACCGCGGCCAGGTGAGAGACGGACTGTACCGTGTACCCATATACTGTACCGCGGCCAGGTGAGCGACGGACTGTACCGTGTACCCATATACTGTACCGCGGCCAGGTGAGAGACGGACTGTACCGTGTACCCATATACTGTACCGCGGCCAGGTGAGAGAGGGACTGTACCGTGTACCCATATACTGTACCGCGGCCAGGTGAGAGACGGACTGTACCGTGTACCCATATACTGTACCGCGGCCAGGTGAGAGAGGGACTGTACCGTGTACCCATATACTGTACCGCGGCCAGGTGAGAGACGGACTGTACCGTGTACCCATATACTGTACCGCGGCCAGGTGAGAGAGGGACTGTACCGCGGCCAGGTGAGCGACGGACTGTACCGTGTACCCATATACTGTACCGCGGCCAGGTGAGAGACGGACTGTACCGTGGCCAGGTGAGCGACGGACTGTACCGTGTACCCATATACTGTACCGCGGCCAGGTGAGCGACGGACTGTACCGTGTACCCATATACTGTACCGCGGCCAGGTGAGCGACGGACTGTACCGTGTACCCATATACTGTACCGCGGCCAGGTGAGAGACGGACTGTACCGTGTACCCATATACTGTACCGCGGCCAGGTGAGAGACGGACTGTACCGTGTACCCATATACTGTACCGCGGCCAGGTGAGCGACGGACTGTACCGCGGCCAGGTGAGCGACGGACTGTACCGTGTACCCATATACTGTACCGCGGCCAGGTGAGAGACGGACTGTACCGTGTACCCATATACTGTACCGCGGCCAGGTGAGCGACGGACTGTACCGTGTACCCATATACTGTACCGCGGCCAGGTGAGAGAGGGACTGTACCGTGTACCCATATACTGTACCGCGGCCAGGTGAGCGACGGACTGTACCGTGTACCCATATACTGTACCGCGGCCAGGTGAGAGAGGGACTGTACCGTGTACCCATATACTGTACCGCGGCCAGGTGAGCGACGGACTGTACCGTGTACCCATATACTGTACCGCGGCCAGGTGAGCGACGGACTGTACCGTGTACCCATATACTGTACCGCGGCCAGGTGAGCGACGGACTGTACCGTGTACCCATATACTGTACCGCGGCCAGGTGAGAGACGGACTGTACCGTGTACCCATATACTGTACCGCGGCCAGGTGAGAGACGGACTGTACCGTGTACCCATATACTGTACCGCGGCCAGGTGAGAGACGGACTGTACCGTGTACCCATATACTGTACCGCGGCCAGGTGAGAGACGGACTGTACCGTGTACCCATATACTGTACCGCGGCCAGGTGAGAGACGGACTGTACCGCGGCCAGGTGAGAGACGGACTGTACCGTGTACCCATATACTGTACCGCGGCCAGGTGAGAGACGGACTGTACCGTGTACCCATATACTGTACCGCGGCCAGGTGAGAGACGGACTGTACCGTGTACCCATATACTGTACCGCGGCCAGGTGAGAGACGGACTGTACCGTGTACCCATATACTGTACCGCGGCCAGGTGAGCGACGGACTGTACCGCGGCCAGGTGAGAGACGGACTGTACCGTGTACCCATATACTGTACCGCGGCCAGGTGAGCGACGGACTGTACCGTGTACCCATATACTGTACCGCGGCCAGGTGAGAGACGGACTGTACCGTGTACCCATATACTGTACCGCGGCCAGGTGAGAGACGGACTGTACCGTGTACCCATATACTGTACCGCGGCCAGGTGAGAGAGGGACTGTACCGTGTACCCATATACTGTACCGCGGCCAGGTGAGAGAGGGACTGTACCGTGTACCCATATACTGTACCGCGGCCAGGTGAGAGACGGACTGTACCGTGTACCCATATACTGTACCGCGGCCAGGTGAGAGACGGACTGTACCGTGTACCCATATACTGTACCGCGGCCAGGTGAGAGAGGGACTGTACCGTGTACCCATATACTGTACCGCGGCCAGGTGAGCGACGGACTGTACCGTGTACCCATATACTGTACCGCGGCCAGGTGAGCGACGGACTGTACCGTGTACCCATATACTGTACCGCGGCCAGGTGAGCGACGGACTGTACCGCGGCCAGGTGAGAGAGGGACTGTACCGTGTACCCATATACTGTACCGCGGCCAGGTGAGCGACGGACTGTACCGCGGCCAGGTGAGAGACGGACTGTACCGTGTACCCATATACTGTACCGCGGCCAGGTGAGCGACGGACTGTACCGCGGCCAGGTGAGAGACGGACTGTACCGTGTACCCATATACTGTACCGCGGCCAGGTGAGAGACGGACTGTACCGCGACCATGTGAGAGACGGACTGTACCGTGTACCCATATACTGTACCGCGGCCAGGTGAGCGACGGACTGTACCGTGTACCCATATACTGTACCGCGGCCAGGTGAGCGACGGACTGTACCGTGTACCCATATACTGTACCGCGGCCAGGTGAGCGACGGACTGTACCGTGTACCCATATACTGTACCGCGGCCAGGTGAGAGACGGACTGTACCGTGTACCCATATACTGTACCGCGGCCAGGTGAGAGACGGACTGTACCGTGTACCGACTGCTGACTGGCCGGCTGTTTGAAATGACGTCTAGCTGTACTGCGAGGGCGTTTCTCGAAACTCTGCAAAAGCAGCAACTATAATTACACGTCCTTTCCAATACAACTGTGTTGTTATCTGTGTGCAGGTCAGCGGAACCGGCCGTACCTGGTAATGTTCTGTCTGTTGCTGCACTACGCCGTCTACTGGTGTATGGCTGTGTTCTTTAACCCGGAGGACGAGATCTCCATTGGCCTGCACGAGAAGGTCGGCCCGTGCGACGTGTACCAGGACGTCCACACAGCCTTCGGCATGGTCAGTACGCAGCACGCTTCTGTACGCAGTCTGGTGAAAATTATCAGCACAAATAGAACTGATTTGATACCTATTGGTCGTAATGGTGATGGTGACACTGATTGGCGGTTGCTTTAGTTTTTTGTACCCTACACATACAACTTTGGTCACGTCTAGTACTCATCAAACATAGCAGGCGAATGCGGATCCCTTTGATTGCTCCTCAGATTGAACAGAAATAACTTGACATGTAGATTCACGCGGTGAAGTCCGTTTCACCCCGCATGTGGGACCTTGACCTCTAGACATAAATAGAGATTTCACTAGCGAAAGAGATGATTATGGTCCGATTTTTTTTACCGGTGTACAGATGGAACTTTATGATGGTTAGATGGTTACGCGTACATATGCCCGGTAAAGACTGAAGCCCGTTTCACCCTATAAATGAAGCCTCAACGTCTATATCCCAATATAATTTTCTGGCGACAGGGACGACTTAATTCGTTGGAACTTTGTTTCGATCTGCATCCGAATTGTTTCGTGACGACGCCGATACGCTTGTATACATGTCCAGTTATACCTTATCTGTGCACCAGCATTGAGAAATTCGAGGAGGTGCGCCGATAATCTAATCTGTCGCTGGCCGGGGCGCGATAATATTAGAAAAACGAAACTTGGCATAGCTATTTGGGCATCAATTACCCACATTGTGTTATTTTTCATCTCAAGTCATCTCAGGACAGGTCAACAGGTCACGTTATGTGACCCCACCTCCATGCAAGTTTTTGAAAGTTTGTGGTCGTGCCAAAGCCACAGTGATTGACCGAGCGGTTTCAAACTCACAGGACTTAATAAGGCCATAAGTACCTACAATTCGTATATCTCGAATTTTTAACATCAGTGACCTAAATTCAGATCGATTTCGTGACCTCATTATTATAAGTGAATAGATACAAATGAAAACACGTATAAATCCACAGAAAATGCTGAAATTTTGCCCCGTTTTCACCAGATACACCATTATTGTGCCATATGCAAAGACCCAAGTCACATTTGTGTTCTGTGATCTCTACGAGGTCAACTCAGGTGACCCCGAGGTCACGCGTTTTTTCTTCAATAACTCTTTGTCAAATCAAGGTAGAGTAACGAAGTTCTCAACCTTGTGTTTGGCTCGTCTAGATGCGTTCATTGATGTAAAATTTGAACTTGACCTTACCTTGACCTGACCACAGCTCAGGTCAGGTAAATTTTCGGATATTACCCAACTAGGTCATGGTCATACGATATACCATTAAATGCGTCTCGACGAAAAAACACAATGGTGAAAACTGTAGGCATCACTTTAGCATGCGTATCTCAAAAGTTATTCCCTAAAAACAAATACGCGATTTTTATCATGTTTCAAGTTCGATGGCCTCCCCTGAGCTAACTATTGACCTGATATGAAATATGTTGGAGCCTGAGTGACATAAAATATATGTATCTTTCGGACGTTTTATCGCGCGTCGTTTCGTTTTCGAGATATAGATGGTTTTTGGTAAGGATGACCGAAATTGTATGGCCATATACGGCAGAAATTTTACCTTTGTTGACCTCTGGTGACCTCAATATTGACCAATCCCTTGTAGAAGCGATGGTTCGAAAATTGTTGATAAAAGGATGTGGCGTTGAAGTGAGAGAGCAATAATGCGATGGTCTTTTTTGTCCATTGTGTCACATGCCAAGGACAAAACGTTCCACCTGCGGGGCAAAACGGACACAATTACGCAGTTAACTAATTTCGCGTGTTTTCAATCATCCTTCATATTTTTTTTCTCCGTCGAAAATAATTCGACCATTTGTACTTATCATCGTTTTCTTCTCGGGATTTTCAATTCAAATATTGCGTTGTTTGTTTCTGATCAAGTGCGTTACTAGACGGGGCAAAAATGGCTTACTTGTATGCAGACCTTGAATTGTCGTTTTCAGTTCCCATCCCTCACCAAAAAATTGGCTAGCAAGACGTAGAAAAAGCGCACCCGGCCGCCGCCGCCCCCCCCCCCCCTGTATCCGCCCCTGAAGCAACTTATACAAAAATTGTAAAGCGAGTAATTTACGTTGGAAAATTTGGTTTATATCAGCTAACAATGCATATGGAAGCGAAATCTGACTAGTGTTATATAATTGTGAGCTTCTTTAGATTTGGTCCCATACCAACTTTTTGCCGTTCTGGGTCCAACCTTTGTTGCCGAATGGCGAATGCGAATGTGAATATTTCGTCACCATTACATGCGTCAATGTTTTGAGATCTCTGCCACCAGCTGGCCTCGTCACCACGCCACCCCGCGGCTGTGCCGACAGACGCTGAAGAAGCGGAAGTACCTGTGCGCCAGCGACTACGATGAGGGCTATTTCGACTTCGGGTGCCTGCCGGGCGGCCGGCGGCCGGCGCACGGCGCGCGCTGGTACACGGCATGCGGCGTGCCCTTCACCAACCGCGCCGAGTACGTCTCCATGATCACAGTGATGACAGCGCTGGCGCTGAGCGTGTTCTACCAGTGCCTGTTCCGCTCCGGACCGCAGGTGAAGCCGGCCGTACAGCAGAAAATCAAACGCTTCTAGACGGCCTCCGTGCGATGGCCGCCAACGCGGCACAATGATGCCGCCTCCGCGGCAACACACCAATCTGCCACACTGTGGAGATAATACACACTCAACGGACTGGAGTTTTTCTTTATAGAAATGTTGAAATGACAGACAGGGACAGTGAAAACTGTAGGCATCACTTTATCACATGGTTGTTGCCGCCTCCGCAGATTGGTGTGTTGCCGCCTCCGCGGCAACACACCAATCTGCCACACTGTGGAGATAATACACACTCAACGGACTGGAGTTTTTCTTTATAGAAATGTTGAAATGACAGACAGGGACAGTGAAAACTGTAGGCATCACTTTATCACATGGTTGTTGCCGCCTCCGCAGATTGGTGTGTTGCCGCCTCCGCGGCAACACACCAATCTGCCACACTGTGGAGATAATACACACTCAACGGACTGGAGTTTTTCTTTATAGAAATGTTGAAATGACAGACAGGGACAGTGAAAACTGTAGGCATCACTTTATCACATGGTTGTTGCCGCCTCCGCAGATTGGTGTGTTGCCGCCTCCGCGGCAACACACCAATCTGCCACACTGTGGATAATACACACTCAACGGACTGGAGTTTTTCTTTATAGAAATGTTGAAATGACAGACAGGGACAGTGAGTGCATGGTGGTACGAATGAGGTGAGAAAAAAAATACCATTAGGATCAAAATAATGTTATAACTAGCACGATTATGGGTAAAATGTGACGTGTTCGACGTTAAAAATGGTTCTAGGTCCCACTTAGCGCGAGCTAGACAATCCATATTAGATTGCTTTTTAACATTTTGGCATCAGAATATGAAATATGTTGGAAGAGTGCATGCTTCTCGTTCAGCTTGGTTATTGACACTTCAGTAGCTAAATGAAAGAGAGTCGGTGAGGTACACAAACAGGTTGAACAGCCCAATTAGCGATCGATAATTGAATAAGTATCCATTTTCTGTCTTGACCCTCGCCCTGACAGCCCCCCCCCCCCTGAGGTTTTTCTTTAATAACTTTTTACACATCAATGCATCTTGCTGAAATTTTCGGCAGCTGAGTTTACAACAATTATACGCATGCTGTAAAAATTTAATTGAAATTGGCTAAGTAGTTTGGGAGAAAATCATGTTTTGATGACGTCATGTTGGTAAAAAAAAGATCAATATTTGAAAAATCGTAGGAAACAGTTTTAAAGCAAATTTCAAACGCAATTCACCAAAGATACAAAATCGCATTTTCTCTAAAATTGCAATCTCAGATTTGCAAAATTTTGGTTTTTTGACCCCTAAAAAAACTGATTTTTTGGGGAAAAATCCCCACAAAATCAAAATTTTCCAAGATGCTAGAAAAACCGGAATATATGTGAGAGAACTGAGTATGGACAATACCCATACCAAATTTCAAAGCAATATCTTCATTTTTGACTGAATGATGGCTCCCTAAGTGTAAGAAACTGATGACGTCATTTTAAAAAGTTTTTACTTTTTTTTGACAAAATACGAGCAAATAATTACCTTTTCTATATTTCTGAGCCAAAACTGGTCTAGGAACATGCCTTTTTATTTACATTTATCAATTTCTAATTTTGAGGCTTTCAAGCAAAATTTTAGAAAAAAAATAAAAACAAGGCTGAAGAGCAAAATTGCTGTTCTGGACGTGGTAAATCCGAGTTCCTTCACTTGACCTGGAAGGTCACCCGTTGACCTGAAACCTAAAAATCGCATACTGTTAGATTCCTCTCATGACGGGCAACATTCTTACCGCATTGCTCTAGGTTGCTTGGTTTGGAAGTTAACAGGGGGCCTGTCAGCCCCCCCCCCCCCCGTAGGGCGAAGGTGAAAAAAAGCTCCCGTATGGCGAGACACGCGCCCTGGAGGGCCTCTGAGAATTACACGCCCTGGAGGGGTGGGGGGTGGCGCGGATTTCGCCCCCCCCCCCCTATGATCGAAAACCACGCAACGTAGCGACAAGCGTAAAACGGCGTTAGATAGTTCGAGACAAGCTCTATCGAAAGTATCAGTATTTTTAGGTCAGGTCAATATTGAGGTCATCAAAGGTCAGATTTTCCGGTTTTAGGACTTCGCTCCAGATATCCTCAGATATCACATGAACTATGATAGCTAGGAACAAACGGAAAAGAGCAATCGAAAGCTCTTGAAAAATGCAATCGACTAGGCTACTCAGATTATAGTTCAGGTCAATAGCTTAGGCTGCAGAGGTCATCAAATACAAATAAAACTGTTTTTCGCAAATAACTTTTACCTAAAAAAGATAAAGCATTACGTTTGACGCCATCTTGTTTGTCTCGTCAAAGCGCTTTGAATCATATTGATGTTGACTAGGTTAGGTCAACTGATAAATTTTACCTCAGGTCAAGGTCAAGTGGTGACCCAAGTAGGTCATGTTACATATTGGGAGACGTGTCTCGACGAGACAAATACATTGGTACCGTTTTCACTTCTCTATCTTCATTATGTCGATAGTTATTGACAAAACAGTGTTGGCGGTCACGAAATTGGCCTGACCTTAGGTCACCGATATAAACAAAAATCCGAGATATACAAATTGTAGGTATCTATCACCTTATCAAATCCTGCAAGATTGAAATCGAGCGGCCTAAAACTGTGCGGCTGCTGCGGTACTACCGCAAACGTTTTGAAGGTGGGGTGGGGTCATCACGTGACGGTCTGGTGACCTGACCTGAGATGACCCGAGATCAAGAATTTGACATAATGTGGGTAGTTCATTTCCCAACAGGTATGAAAAAACCGGCGGCGCCCTCGGAAAACCGGAGGGGTGGACGGATTTCGCCCCCCCCTTCCAGGGCGCGTGTTAACCCGCCATTGACTGGGAGGGGGGGGGGGGGGGGCGTTTAACGCCGCCACCCCCCTGATGAATTTTCGTAATAGCTCGAAAACGAATGGTGCTATCAACGTGAAACTTCGGGTACCTTCTTATAAATCACGTTTACGTCTTCTGTGAAAAAATAAACCAATTTCGTCGATTTTTTTAGTATATCGAATTTAGTGACGTCACTACACACGAGTTTTACCAAAATCAGCTAAACTTTTCCAGGCCGTAGAAATGCCATATTTAAAAAAAAAATGCAATCGAAAAACACCAAAAGATAGAAAATTGCAAGGGCTACAAACTTGCTATCTCGGAATTGGGAAAATTTGGGGTTTTGACCCCAAAAAAAATGAAACACTTTTTTGTGGAAAATGCCAACAAAATCGAATTTTTCAAAGATATTAAAAAAGCCGGAATATATATCAGAGAACCACATAATAAACTACCATACTAAATTTCAGATTGATATCACCATTTTTTGACTGACTTATGGCATCTTAAGTATGGGTAACTCATGACGTCATATTTACAAATATTTTGTTTGACCTTTTTGGACCAGATTTTAGACAAATAAATTGCACCACTGTATTTCTGAGACAAAACTGATCTAGAAACATGCATTTTGTATTTATATTTTTCAATTAAAAATGTTGACCTTCAGTGACCTGAACTTGACATTAACTTCACGTAAATGAAGTCAGGTGGTAACATGACTATCACTATCAAATTATACGTGGAAAATAACTCATAAAACATGTGTTGCATGACTTTCGTAGATATTTTAAGCATAGTGACCTTTTGTGACCTGACCTTGACCTTGGAAAACAATCTCACTTTAGGTCATGCAAGATGTGTATCATACCTTTGGCAGCACTTTGGGTGATCATGGTCGTAATCGAAGGCTTCGGATGGAAAATATGGCCCATAAGCTCACATACATCGATTTTGACCCTTGCCCTGACCATGACCTGACATTTGACCTCACTTTGACAATTTGTAATACTATTTAGATTCATCTCATTGAGAGCTTTCGATTGCTGCCTTGCGCGTCTCGCTGCGATCATTGGTTCGGAAGATAACCAGGGGTGGGGGCGTTTATCGCCCCCCCCCCCTCCCCAGTCAATGGCGTTCGGCTGAGACCTCAGTCAATGCCGGGTTAACACGCGCACGGCCGGGGTTGATCCCCCCTCCGGGCTTTCCTCAATGGCGGTAAAAACAGCGACACACAGCGCCGCCAAATTTGGCACAGCTGTTTGGGCATCAATTACCCACATAGTCTGCATTTTGTTACCTCGGGTCATCTCATGTCAGGTCATCAGGCCAGGTTACGTGACCCCACCTCCAAAAAGTGTGCGGTCGTACCACAGCCACAGTTGTTAGCCGGTCGGTTTCAAACTTACAGGATTTCATAAGGCCATAGGTACCTACAATTTGTATAACTAGGATTTTGTGTTATATCGCTGACCTTAGGTCGGGTCAATTTCATGACCTCCCCATTATAGGTCAATGGGGAAATATACAAATGCTTTCTATTCAGAGAATACGCATGATAGCAGCCCACTTCCTTCTATATCATGTTATCATGGGCCATTCATGCTGACCCAGGTGCAATTTTTGTTCTGTCACCCCTACAGGGTCAACCGAGGTCATCCGAGGTCACCAACACTTTTGTTGTTTATAACTCTCGACAGAATGAAGATAGAGAAGTGAAACCGGTACTAACGTGTTTGTCTCGTCGTGACACGTCTCCCAATATGCAAGCTGACCTACTTGGGTCACCACTTGACCTTGACTTGAGATCAAATTTCTATGTTGACCTAACCTGGTCAACATGCATATGATTCGAAGCGCCTTGACGAGACAAACACGATGGCGTCAAAATTATTTCCCTATCTTTATTAGGTAAAACGTTATTTGTGAAAAACAGTTTTAGCATATTTTTGTTTACCTTTGATGAACTCTGGAGCCTAAACTATTGACCTTAGATAAAAGTTGAGGATCAGTTGGCGATTGCACTTTTCAAGAGCTTTCCATTGTTTGTTGCTTTCGTTTGTTCCTAGCTATCATAGTTCCAATGCTATTTGGGGGTTTCTGGAGCGAAATTCTAAAACTGGAAAATCTAACCTTTGATGACCTCTGGTGACCTCAATATTAACCTGAAATAAAACAGAAACGATATACTTTCGATAGAGCCTGTCTCGAATTATCTAATGCCCTTTTCCGCTTGTCGCTAGGTTGCGTGGTTTTCGAGATCTTAGGGGGGGGGGGGGGGGCTGAAATCAATCTTTAGATTGATATTCGAACTGAAGCGGACCCCTCAGATTGGGCCCAAAAGCTCCTAAATGATAGCACTTAACGTCCTGATCATGATGAGCATAAAAGCTAAGTTCGGCACACCCTACTTAATAAGTTACAATGGGTCAAAGGTCAAGGTCATCTGGGGTGGACCCCTACGATTTCTTTGAAAATCCATGACATGATAGAACTTGACCTGAATACGATGAGCATACAATCTAACCTAGGACCGCCATAATGATAAAGTTATAATGGGTCAAGGTCATGAGATGGACCCCTACGATTTCTCTGAAAATCCTCAGCATGATAGAGTTCGACCTCCTGATTACGGTGAGCATAAAAGCTAAGCTCGGCTCGTCCTACTTATAAAGTAATAATGGGTCAAAGGTCGAGGTCATCTGGGGCGGACCCTTACGATTTCTCTGAAAATCCTCAGCATGATAGAGTTTGACCCCCTGATTACAATGAGCATAAAATCTAAGCTCGGCCCGCCCTAGTTAAGAAGTTGCAATGGGTCAGAGGTCAAGGTCATCTGGGGCGGACCCCTACGATTTCTCTGAAAATCCTGAGCATGATAGAGTTTGCCCCACTTATAACTAGGGCGGGCCGAGCTTAGATTTTATGCTCATCGTAATCAGGAGGTCAAACTCTATTATGCTGAGGATTTTCAGAGAAATCGTAGGGGTCCGCCCCAGATGACCTCGACCTTTGACCAATTATAACTTTCTAAGTAGGGCTGGCCGAGCCTATTTTTATGCTCATTGTAATCAGGGGGTCAAAACCTATCTGGGTCAGAATTTTCAGAAAAATCGTAGGGGTTCGCCCCAGATGACCTTGATCTTTGACCCATTGTAACTTCCTAACTAGGGCGGGCGAGTTTAGCTTTTATGCGCATCGTATTCAGGAGGTCAAACTCTATTATACTGAGGATTTTCAGATAAATCGTAGGGGTCCGTTTCATGAATTTGACCTTTGACTCATTATAACTTTATAACTATGGCGAGCCGAGCTTAGCTTTTATGCTCATCATATTCAAAAGGTCCAACTCTATCATGCTGAGGATTTTCAAAGAAATCGTTGAGGTCCGCTCCAGATGACCTTGACATTTTACCCATTGTAACGTCTTAAGTAGGGCGGGCCGAGCTTCGCGTTTATGTTTATCATGACAAGAACGTTTAGTTCCATAATTTAGGAGCTTTTGGACCCAATCCGAGGGGTCCGCTTCAGTTCGAATATCAATCTATAAATTGATATCAACCTGCTGCTAGCTTGACCAACGTAGGAGCCGCAGAGAGTAGAGCAGGGTTGCCAGATTGGCATATTTTTGGCCAGAAAACACAATTTTGGCATATTTTTAGATGCTTGGCTGTACGTTTTTAGCGTTTGGCATTTTCGTCAAAATTGGCATATTTCTGGCATTTTTTTCAGAAACTCTGGCAGTTTCATTCCAGCAAATAACAGCAAAATAAAAATTGCTTTATTCTGGCATATTCCACTGTTTACAACATCTTGGCGTCTTGTCCCCACGAAACTTTGTTTACCTACTTCGTATAATTCCCAGTCTGACGGTACCTACAGTCTATATTTTCCAATATTTCTCATTTTTTTACCAACATGACGTCATCAAAACATTATTATCTCCCCAAATACTTAACCAATTTAAAATATATTTTACAGCCTACGTATAATTGTTGTAAACTCAGCTACTAAACATTTCAGCAAGATGCACCCCATGTGTCAGAAGTTATTCAAGAAAAACCTCAGGGGGGGGGGGGGGGCTGTCAGGCCCCCCCGTAGGGCGAGGGTTAAGCGTGTCCGATTTCACCTGCACAATTTGAGTCCCGAAACTCCCCCCATTATATAAAAAAAATACATTTGCACCTCTCATGCTGGGCCCACATTACTAAAATTGGAGTCGCCTCATCACTATTTAGGATCACTTCTTTGCGGACTATTACTTTCTTTTGAATGTTGCAAACTCGACATCACCATTCTGTCAGTTAACTTTAAAATTAAAAAGTGTATGCAGTTAATTATATTTTCAACAACCTTAGCCTCTTTCATAATAAAACAGCAAGAATTGCTATGGCTCGACTTTGGGACTGTAGGAGATTTGTGACCTATACTTTATAACACAGACAGTCTTTTCAAGGTCAAGTCTCGGCGAACTCGGGCGCTTCGGCTTTGGGCTGGCGCCAATTCCACAGCCATACTGGATGAGAGCGGCCATCATGAATCTAGTGCTGAGCACATCTGTGACCAACGTTTTGGAGTCTGAAATAAATATGCAATGTTTTGTCGATATACAGCTTTAGGTGCTGCAGGAGCAAGTTTGAGCTTGAATATACATGATTGTTGATCCCCCCATTCATTTAAAGGGACACTCCCACCTTCCCAAAAGTTGTCAAATGTACGCCGCTTGTGGTGCAAAATATGAAGTGAGTGCTGCCGAACACGATGACATTTGTTTCTCGCAAATAGTGCTCAATTTCATAAAAAGTTAAGTTTTAATATTTGGGTTGATGACGTCATATTGAGCTCTAGAGAGCTATACAGAAATCCTTTACGCTGCCAAAATATGGCACAATTATTTCTAGACAATTATGACGCTTTGAATACAAAACAAAACAATTACCCAACCATTTGAAACACACAAATATCTCCAAGTCTAACATTAAAACAAGTCGACTATCATCACCATTTGGTAAAGAGAGGTGACGGCATCGGCTTTAGACCCCTATTCAAATACACATGGGGTTTATTCGTTACAATTGTCAAGACCAAGATCGAATTTCTTTTTGATTAGACCTAAGTGTTTGTTTTAACTGCTACCCTACTTAATTTCAATGCAAATCCAACAACATGGCTATCTCAACTCAAAACTAATGTTAATGTGGGAGTGTCCCTTTAAGTTGCTTTCTAGAAATCCTTTGGAGGTGGCAATATCCCTTTAACACTATGAAGCCTGACCTATCAACTATCATTTGAGCATGGCAGCAATCTGGCACAGGGTTAAAGGGACTGTCCCACCTTCCCAAAAGTTGCCAAATGTACGCCGTTTGTGCACAATATGAAGTAATTGCTGCTAACACGATTATGACATTTGTTTCTCGCAAACATGCTCAATTTCATCAAAAGTTAAGTTTTAATATTTGGGTTGATGACGTCATATTGAGCTCTAGAGCTACACATAAATCCTTTATGCTGCCAAAGTATGGCACAATTATTTTGAGACAATTCTGGCGCTTTGAATACAAAACAAACCAATTACCAAACCATTGAAACGTAGCAAATATCTCCAAGGTTCACCTAAAAATAGTCGACTACCGTCACCATTTGTTAAAGAGAGACGACGTCATCGGCTTTAGACCCGTATTCAAATACACGTAGGGTTTATTCGTTACAATTGTCAAGACCAAGCTCGAATTTCTTTTCGATTAGACCTATGTGGTTGTTTTAACTGCTACCCTATTATATTTCAATGCAAATCCAACAACATGGCTATCTCAACTAAAATATAATGTTAAGGTGGGACAGTCCCTTTAACTCGCGACTTACTGGGGGGCTATTTTTTGCCCCCCCCTCCCGTTATTTTGAGATAACTCCTAAACGAACACCGGTATCGTCACCAAACATGCAGTACCTTCTCTCACATCAATTCTACACATGTTGGCAAAAGGAAAAATGAGGCTATGATAGGTCAACCGGGAATGACGTCAGAGTGACGTCATGTTCTTCGGTTTTTGTTGCAAAATAACGGTTTGCGGCAAAACCCTGGCAGAGTTAGGATGTTTGAGATAAACTCAATTGTCTTAAATCAAATTACTGACAATAGACCGGGCTATCAAACTGCTATCTCGGATTTTTTAGGGTATTTTGTATTCAAAATTTTGAGAAATCCAAATACATTTTTTGTTTTTACCAAATTTCAAGAAAAAATCCGAATTATCCAAAAACCGGAATATATGTGATCGACACGTATGCGGTGAATATGTGTACCAAATTTAAAGTTGATATCTTCAAAACTGACTGAGTTATGACTTTTAAATGACAAAAATCGATCACTTCTCATAGCGTTACTATGCATAAAAACGCATTTCCATTTTTGATTTTTACTTCTATTTATATGGAACAAACAATGTTCTAGGTCATTGTTCACGTTCTAGACGAAAAACAAACCCATAAACATGTGTTACAACGCCTAATGACCGTAATCTGCAGTTTGACCTCATGACCTCGGATGACCTTGACCTGACCCAAGGTAATAAACAGCTTAGAAAGGTACTTAGAAGTGTCAGACACACGAATCATACCGATTTATCGACAGCTTATGCGTTTAATATCGCAATTTTGCGCGACAATTCCATCCATCGAGACCTTTTGACACGGTCAAACATTTTGTACTTGACCTGACCTGTGACGTCATCGGTGATCCCGAGGTCAACAATATTATGTTTCCCTCGATAAATTTCCCAGGGCTATCGAATGCCGTTTGAATTTTTACATTCGGTCCAGTAGTTCCGGAGATCCGAGGGGGGGGGGGGGGCAAAAAATACCCCCCCCCCAGTAAGTCGCGTTATGAAATATACCCCAGTAACTCGCGGGTTAAGCACCTGGTTTGATAATGGTCTTATTGCAAGCAGAACTGTGATATGTTGAATCAGCATGCTTGGCCTATCCCTGCCATGAGATCAACCAGTCAGGTCCCAGTAACTATCCAGGCTAATAAACTTCTGTAAATATTTATGCATGTAAATCTGTAAAATACAACTTCTGATAGAATGAAGGTAGATATTGTGACAGCCAACATTGTGTTTGTCTTGTGAAAATGTATCCACCAATATGCAACATGATCTGCCTTGGTTGCCATTTAACTTTGGCCTGTTCTGCGGCCGCCGCGGCTCCCGCCAGGGGGGTGACATGCCTATCTCCGTAACGTGTCCACCCTGTCCAATGACGTCACGGTTCGATGACGTCACGGTTCAATGGCGTCACAGTCACGGTTTCCACGAATGGGGTGGCCGAATCGGGAGCTGTCGAGACCGGTGCGGCCGCCATGTTTGTGTACAGGGGCGGGCCTTGACCTTATATGGGCATGGACCTCCCACTTGTTGCATGCCTCGGTTTGACATCACCTAGCGGCTCACCCTTGCAATTTAGGAGAAAATTACCGAAAAACGAGCTGTAGAGGACATTCCAATCTATCATTTAGTGCTTAATTCATCCCGCTGGCACCTAAGGTATGCAAATGTCAGGACGCGAAAGTAAGCCAATTTAACACTATTTGAATAGGGAGCGTGTGACGTCACGTGCCTCTGACGTCACCCCCGTTCGCTGCCTACCCCGGACGGGTCTACCTAGTATCTAGGGCCTTGGGCTCCCGCGGCCAAAAAGCGGGGCTTAATTGTCAGCCAATCACGAAAGAGCAGATCCGGGAGGAGAGACTCTACTCCAGGGTTGCCAGACTTTCGCCGAGCAAATATGCCAAACCTGGTGAAATTATATGCCAAATATGCCAACAAAACCTGAAAATATGCCAAACTTTCCGTCCATTTTATCATAAATTGCCGTCCTCTAAAACCGGAAACATCGGTTTTTAACCTTCTGACACCCGATAGATACCAACTGGTGATGGATACAATCATAAAAATAGAGCTGTTTGATATGTGTGCCAAATATTCCAAGGCAACCCAGTTGAGAGCAGTGGTTATTATTTGTCGTTTGCAGACTTTGGATTAGTTTGCATTTTACTTTGTGCTGTTTGAATTTGTAATACAATAAAGCAGTACGTAGCTCCTCATCTGTATTGTACAATGTGCATCAGGGGCAGTAGCGTACCCAGGATTCGCTCCAGGAGCATAAAGTACCGTCACCAAAAAAAGTCACCGGATTTGGCCCACTATATTTTTAACCCTCGCCCTACGGGGGTCCTAAAACGACCCCCCCTGAGGTTTTTCTTGCATAACTTTTTAGCCATGCGGCGCATGTTGCGGAAATTGTCAGTAGCTAAGTATACAACAATTATACGTATGCTGTAAAAATTTCATTGAAATTGGTTGAGAAATTGGGGAAATAATGATATTTTGATGACGTCATGTTAGTGGAAAAACGATAAATGTTTGAAAAATCGTAGAAAACAGAGTTTTGCAGCAAATTGCAAACACAATTAAACAAAGGTATAAAATGCCATTTTCTTTCAAATGTCAATCTCGGATTTTCTCAATTTTGGGTTTTTGACCCCCAAAATGAGCAAAAACTGACTTTTTTGAAAAATCACCACGAGATCAAAATTTTCAAAGATGTTAAAAAACGGAATATATGAGAGAACTGATATGGACAATACTCAAACCAAATTTCAAAGAAATATCTCTATTTTTGACTGAGTTACGTGCTCCTAAGTGTAAGCAATTAATGACGTAATTTTTTAATAACTTTTTTGGACTTTTTTTTGACCAGATACGAATAAATAATTACCTTTTCTGTATTTCTGAGACAAAACTGGTCTAGGAACATGCCTTTTTATTTACATTTATCAATTTCTTATTTTGAGGTTTTCTGACAGCAAAATCGCTGTTCTGGACGTGGTCGATCGAGGTCATTCACTTGACCTGAAAGGTCACTCGTTGACCCCAAACCTAAAATTGCATACCGTTATATTCCAAACATGGCAGGCAACATGTTGGTTCTTACCGTGTTGCTCTATGTAGCTTGGTTTGGAAGTTAACAGGGGGGTCGTTTTAAGACCTTCACCCGTAGGGTGAAGGTGAAAAAAGCTCCCGTAGGGCGAGAGTTAAAAGGACATATTTTCACAATTTTTCTCTTAAATAAAAAAGCGTTAATTTTGTTTTACCAAAGGCGGCACGTCCAGACCTTCAGGGGGGGGGGGGGCAATTGGTCCGTTTGCCCCCCCCTCTTGTGTACGCCTATGATCAGGGGTGTAACTTTGGAAATGCCATTGGGGATGCAAATCGTAGTGGGGGCAGGGGCGGAGTTTCCTTTACACTTGGTGGGGCGGGCGCCCCACCAACATTGGTTTTTGCCCCACCAACATTGATTTGTGCCCCACCAACTTTAAAAGAAACTGGAGCTGGTCAATATACTTGCACAAGTAACATCAACTACCTACTGACATCTTTAAAATATGACATCGCACGCGGCTTTCAAGTTCCACTTGTCTGTCACGTACATACCGTCCCCCAGTCAAGGGTATTGGCAGCTTCATGCTTTGGTGACGTCACCAAAGCGTGAAGTTTTTTGTTCTCTCTTCATCAATGTTAACGCTATGGGAGGTTCAGTGATATTGAGCAAAATGCAAACTCGATTGAGCGATGAGTTAGCAGTGATAGGAAAAAAGTAAGCAAACCATACGAAAGCCACATCCATTGTCTTTTTATACCAGGGTCTACTTTGCCTGTGCGTGTACGAAAACATGTTAAATATGGTCTTTGTGAAAGGAAGTTTCCCTTGCATGCGCACTGCCGGGGGGGGGGGGGGGGGCTGATTTCCGCCCTCCCCCCGATGGTTGTTATGAATAGCGGAAAAAACGGCCGCGCGCAACCCCACCAAAATTGCCACAGCTGTTTGGGCATCAATTATCCATATGGTGTGGAATTCTTTACCTCGGGTCATCTCAGGTCAGGTCACCAGGTCAAGTCAAGTGACCCTACCTCCAAACATGTTTGCGGTCGTGCCACAGCCAAAGTGATTGACCGAACAGTCTGAAACTCACAGGATGTTTATCAGGTCATAAGTACCTACAATTTGTTTATCTCGAATTTGTCATACCGGTGACCCAAGGGCAGGTTGATTTCGTGACCTTCCCATTATAAGTCAATGGGGAGAAATGAAAACATGTATACATCTATAGGAAATGGCTAAATTTGACCAGTTTTCACCATACTGGGAATTATACGACCAGTTTTCACCATATCTGTGCCAACTACAAAACCCCATGTCACATTTCTGTTCTTTGACCTCTACGAGGTCAACTCAGGTGACCCCCAGGTCACGTATGGTTTTTCTTCAATAACTCTTTACCAAATCAAGGTAGAGCAATTAGTTTTTCACCATTGTATTTGGCATGTCGAGACAAATCATTTAATGTAAAAGTTGACCTTGACCACTCTGGTCAGGTCATTTTTTATATGGGCTAACTATAACTAGTTCACCGAATATATTTTTGGATGCGTCTCGACGAGACAAACACAATGGTTTAATCGGTTTAATTCTATCATGCTTCTGTCAAAAGTTATTAAAAAATGGCGATTTTTGCAATGTTCAAATTCAATCAAATGCATTCATTCATTTTAAGAAGAAAAAAATCGCCTTGGTGATTCTAATACCTAATTTATCACAATTGCATTAAGAACGATTTACCTGGGCCTAAACATATTTTAACAAATTACATAAGAATAAGAATATACACATACCAAAAGTGATTCATAACATGACGTCACTTAAATGAAAAATCCACACTCATTCTATAATTGAGTTACTGCATGTCTCATAAGCGCCAAATATGCCGATGAAGCGCTGCTACCATATGACCGTACCCGTGTGTCTAGTTATCCTGGTACATACCTGACGCTGACACGATCAAAACAAATGTTTTTTTTTTATCTAATGGGGGGAGTTTCGGGACTCAAATTGTGCAGGTGAAATCGGACACGCTTAACCCTCGCCCTACGGGGGGGGGGGGGGGCCTGACAGCCCCCCCTGATGTTTTTCTTGAATAACTTTTGACACATGGGGTGCATCTTGCTGAAATGTTTAGTAGCTGAGTTTACAACAATTATACGTAGGCTGTAAAATATATTTTAAATTGGTTAAATATTTTGAGAGATAATAATGTTTTGATGACGTCATGTTGGTAAAAAATGAGAAATATTGGAAAAATCGTAGAAAACAGAGTTTTAAAGCACATTGCAAACTCAATTCACTCAAGATACAAAATGGCATTCTCTTTAAAATGGCAATCTCGGATTTTAACATTTTGGGTTTTTGACCCCTAAAATAAAAAAAAAAATGTGTTTTTTTTTGGGGGAAAAATCCCCACAAAATCACAATTTTCAAAGATATTAGAAAAAAACGGAATATATGAGAGAACTGAGTATGGACAATACTCATACAAAATTGCAAAGCAATATCTCCATTATTGACTGAGTGATTACTTCCTAAGTGTAAGCAACTGATGACAACATTTTTTTTTAAATAACTTGTTTTACATTTTTGGGCAAGATACGAACAAATAATTACTTTTTTTTTGTATTTCGGAGCCAAAACTGGTCTAGGAACATGCCTTTTTATTTACATTTATCAATTTCTAATTTAAGTTTTCTTCTCTTCTCTTCAGTTTTCTGCATACACTTTTCAGTTTTCTGAAGAGCAAAATCGCTGTTCTGGAAATGGTAAATCCGAGGTCATTCACTTGACCTGGAAGGTCACCCGTTGACCTGAAACCTAAAAATCGCATACTGTTAGATTCCTCTCATGACAGGCAACATGCTGGTTCTTACCGCATTGCTCTATGTTGCTTGGTTTGGAAGTTAACAGGGGGGGGGGCTGTCAGCCCCCCGCAGGGCAAAGGTGAAAAAACTCCCATAGGGCGAGGGTTAATCGACCAATACACACCAAAACTCCATATTGTCCCGCGAGGTGGCAATATCCCTTTAACCCTCGCCCCTACGGGAGCTTTTTTCACCTTCGCCCTACGGGGGGGGGGGGGGGGCTGACGGCCCCCCTGTAACTTCCAAACCAAGCAATTTAGAGCAATGCGGTAAGAACCAGAATGTTGCCTGTCATAAGATACATCTAACAGTATGCGATTTTTAGGCTTCAGGTCAACGCGTGACCTTCCAGGTCAAGTGAATGACCTCGGATTTACCACGTCCAGAACAGCGATTTTGCTCTTCAGAAAACCTCAAAATTAGAAAGGGATAAATATAAATAAAAAGGCATGTTCCTAGACCAGTTTTGGCTCAAACATAAAAAAGGTAATTATTTGTTCGTATCTTGTCCAAAAATGTCAAAAAAAGTTATACAAAAAAAAGGATGTCATCAGTTTCTTACACTTAGGAAGCCATCACTCAGTCAGAAATGAAGATATTGCTTTGAAATTTGTTATGGGTATTGTCCATACTCAGTTCTCTCACATATATTCCGGTTTTTCTAATATCTTTGAAAATTTTGATTGTGGGATTTTAAAAAATCAGTTTATTTTTGTTTTGTTTTAGGGGTCAAAAACCCAACATTTGGGAAATCAAAGATTGCCATTTTAAAGAGAATGCCATTTTGTATCTTTGGTGAATTGCGTTTGCGATTTGCTTTAAAACTCTGTTTTCTACGATTTTTCAAATATTTCTCATTTTTTTTTTACCAACATGACATCAAAACATTATTATCTCCCAAACTACTTAACCAATTTCAATTAAATTTTACAGCCTACATATAATTGTTGTAAACTCAGCTACCAAAAATTTCAACAAGATGCACCCAATGTGTCAAAAGTTATGCTAGAAAAACCTCAGGGGGCCTGTCAGGCTTCCCCGCCTGTCAGGCCCCCATGGCCTGTCAGCCCCCCCCCCCCTGTAGGGCGAGGGTTAACAGTATCTTACCTACACAACCATTGTTGCAAGAATCTGATACAGTATTCCTTTCCGTTTCAGTGTGTCACAGCAAATCAAAACTACATATAGGTACTCATGTCTATGAGGAAGTGTATTCATGGAACTGTTCCCCCTATAGCTAACACATGTGATAATAATAGCAAGGCCATCAAGTATGGTGCTGATGACAGTACATGGGAAAGTATCCTCACATGAGTCAGATGCAAGTTTCAATCTTCTTGGATCTTCATGGATCTTCATGGATCTTCACGGATCTTCATGGATCTTCAAGCATCTGAACAAAACTTCACAACAAAACACACAAATACACCAATCTTGATTCAGGTTCTCTGTACTTGAATGTGAAACTTGCAGGCTGGCATGTGTGTCACTTCAGCAGTCACCACACAGTTGAGTCCGAGGTTTGACAGAGCACCCCTCATCATGCCACACATGTATGCCAAGTACTGAGGACTTGACTCTAGGTACTGTTTGCCAGCTGACATGTGGGACAAGAATCTGAAGCGATTGTCAAGAAGCACATACACTCCTTGGTGGTTTGTGCGCAAATTATCAATTTGCTTTCTATGAACAGCCAGCCAGAAATCTTTGCAGATGAACTTCATTGTGTCAAGCTCATCTTTAAATCTTGGCCATTCCCGAGTGAGCCTCTCAACAATTCTGTAACCTGTGGCAAATCCAATTCTCTCCAGCTTTGATACTGCATTTTGTCCACCCTCAGTCATGAATTTCTTTTCATTATCAACTACTAGTGCAACTATTTCATGGTGTAATAACTCAAATAAAGCTTCTTCAGCCATCTTCTAATGGCAACTTGAAATAATTTGTGGTCAGCAAAATGAGTTGCAATTGAACTGTGCTGCCTTGTGATTGTATTCAAATATCATCCAGTGTCTTCTCCAAATGCTTAATCAAGTAGAAATTGATTTCCTTAAAGATATAATTATTGAACTGGGATATAGTTTGAACTTCACAATCTTTCTTCACCCCCAGTTAATAATTGTTTAGGATGGAAACTTTCAAACACTACTGTGTTTAACTAATCTTCTGGAGTTTTTGGATGTTGCAACAGATAGCTTTGATCAGGGTAAACAGCTAGATGTAGCTTTTCTTGATTTCAGTAAAGCATTTGACAAAGTCCCCCATACAAGACTGGGGTTGCAACTTAAAATGCATGGGATCAGGGGCAAGATTCTGGATTGGATAGAAACGTGGCTTTCAGGACGCCAGCAAAGGGTTATATTGAATGGGTACCAATCACAATGGAAGGAGGTTCTCAGTGGGGTTCCACAGGGCTCAGTCCTGGGCCCATTGCTTTTTATAATATTTGTGAATGCAATTGAGAACAGTATAGACAGCAAAGTCTTGAAATTTGCAGACGATCTAAAAGTTGTCAGGATTATTAGAGGAAAACATGATCAGGATGTTTTTCAATCAGATCTGGACAAGCTAGTTGAGTGGTCTGAAGCATGGCAGATGAAATTCAAATTGAGTAAATGTAAGATTATGCACGCTGGACAGGTTAGCAGTAAACATAGGTATGAAATGGGTGGGCAGAAAATGGAGCAGATTGAAAAGGAAAGAGATTTAGGTGTTGTGGTAAACAATAGACTATCAGCGTCAGACCAGGTTGTAGAAGCTAGGAAAAAGGCACTTAGAATGCTAGGGGCCATTAACAGAAATGTTTCCTACAAGAGTGAAAAGGTAATAACAAAACTGTATTGTGCATACGTTAGACCACATTTGGAGTATTGTGTACAAGCCTGGTCTCCAACATATGAGAAAGATTGCTGGTTGTTAGAAAGAGTTCAAAAAGGGCAACAAAAATGGTTAATTGTCTTGGTAGTTTACCTTATGAAGATAGATTAAAAAAATTGGGTATGTTTTCACTTAGATATAGAAGGCTAAGAGGAGATCTAATTGAAGTCTTCAAATTTGTAAATAGTCAGCATTCTGGATATTTAAAGGGTATGTTTGAGTTCAATAGGGAAAATCGAGGTAGAGGTCATCAGCATAAACTCATTATGAAACAAAGTAGGACTAGGCTAAGACAGTCATTTTTCAGTAGAAGGGTTGTAGGACATTGGAATATGCTACCAGGGGATGTCGCTGATGCAGTGACACTTGCTTCCTTCAAAATTAGATTAGATAAATACTTTACAGAGAAGGGATTAGTTCATAAATACTCGTGGGATTAGCCTTCTTTTATGCAGGTAGAGTAAGGTGATTTGAAGGGGCGAGACTGGTGGAGGGGGTGGGGTGGGGTGGGGTGCAACCTCGGATGGGCCCAAGAGGCTCTTTGTTGCACTTTTCTTTTATGTCTTTATGTCTTTATGTTCTTCAGCCACCCTGTTATGCATGGTGTAAATATGTAAATGCATATCTGTATTTGATAGGTTGGGCATGAGGGGTATTAATGAGATGTGCATGTGTTAATGGGAGTATAATGCTGGAGTAGTTGTCACTTAGGGTGGGTCACTTAGTGGCTCCTCCAAAAAAAAAAGATGGGATTAGTTTAGTTTAGAGGAGGTTGAAGGAGCACTGATTTGCGTTGCCACAGGAACAATTTTGGATGAGGTATCAGCTGTTTGCAAGCATGTCAAGTAGACAGTGCTGATGCATTGCAGACAAACACGGCATCCAGATCCACATCAAATATGAGATACCCAATTTTGAGTTTGATACCCAATTTTAAGTACCCATGGGGAAAATGTGAAGAAAAAATAATATTTGCACCACTTCAAATTCACATTCAGTCCTCACTCTCTTTCTCTTATGTGTAACAACAAATCAGGCATCCAAATTGCAAATGAATGAACTGCACCACTATTGTCTACCACATCCTCCTCCAAAAAAACACCTTTAATTTTGGAGGAGTTTGGAGGTTTGAGGCGAGCTTGGAGGAGCTTAGAGGAGTTTGGATGAGCCACAGGAATGATATTAATTTGGAGGAGCTTTGAGGAGGTTAGAGGAGGTTAGAGGAGCCAATGGAACAGACCCTATCCTATGTGTCTAAATGTAAACAATAATGTATTAAGCGGCAAGTTTGAGGCGAGCTTGGAGGAGCTTAGAGTTTGGATGAGACACAGGAATTACATTAATTTGGAGGAGCTTTGAGGAGGTTAGAGGAGCGAATGGAACAGAACCTATCCTATGTGTCTAAATGTAATTGCTGTATGGCATGATATTTCTATCATGAGATTGCTATCACTATGCAGTGAAGGTACCTATGTCTGTAAGGACGGATGAAGGTGGTTAAGGTGTTGCTGATGTGTATAGACTATATAGTGTATATTAATGTTTCTAGTCAAGATTGCTATGTTGTTCTTCCATCATGTATATTACAATCTGTATTGTGCTCTGCATCACATCAAGCTTGTCTTTCATGTATGTCTGCTTGTTTAGGCCTATTTTTGTATGATTAGTAGGTGATTAGTAATGATTACTTATCACATATGTTGGCTCATATATTATGGATTTTTGCCACATCCACTTAATGGGTGCTTATAATTATAGATGGTGGGGAAATTTAGGAAGGAAATGTTAAGAATGTTGTGATTTTAAATCTGCCTTTTTAAAGGATCTAGAGGAATATTTTATTGTGTTTGTGCATCGATAATTTCAAATATTCTTTTTGAATATTTTAACTATGTACCCACAACGCCCACAACCAGGGTTGAATAACACAGTAGCAGTAGTGTTCGAAAGTTTCCGTCCTAAACAATTTTGAAGAACAATTTGGAACCATTTTGTATTCACTGGTGGTGAACAAAGACACTGAAATTCAAGTAGTAATTGATGTATCAATATAAAATAAAATTGAAAACAAATCGCATTATTGTTAATACCCACACACAAATCCGCCTAATGCAGCTCCAACGGAGAGCTGGATCAAGGCCGTATATAGAAGGTAAAATCGTCAGGTGATTTGTTTACATTGGTGAGCGTATACCCAATGACGTCACTGATTTTCGGCTCCCCGATTGGCCCGGCCGGCATAGCTTAGCGAAGTATTCTACGGCGAGAACAGAACGGACCAAGGGGTGACAATTACTTGCACTCCTAACAGGGGCGCACACAAGGGGGGCATATGGAGGCCGTGCCAATCCCCTTAGTGAGTCGAGGACCCCTGGGCCACACGAAGGGCGCGGTACATGGCCTTGTCGGGCGTCCAGACTTCAGGGGGCCGCACGGCCCCTTCGGCAATCCCAGGGCCCTCGAACAGGCCAGGGGACCCCCCCCCCAGCAGGGGTGGTGTAGTTCCCTATTCAGTTGAGGGGTCCCATGTTGAGAAATCCTTATCTGCAACTTTTCTTGGCTGAAAAGACTCTCCAGCCGAAGATATTTGACTTTTTGGCGAAGGAATGCGGCGCATATATGATATACCGTACCGTCTGAGAGTGCCAGCACTACCAGGGCGCATGCGCAGACCAATAACGCACACCATAACATTAATAATTTACGACCTTCTGTCCTGAATTGGCGCGATGTAGGACCATTTTTGAAAAGAAAAAAAGAAACTGTATTACAAAATATAATAAAATCGTGTTCTGAAAAATTTCCGAAGGTGAACTATTTCCTTTAAACGTTGCACGCCCGCCAGCCCGTGAAGCTCAGTCGGGAGAGTGCTGAGCTTACAATCTAACCCGCCCTGGCAAGGTGGGTTCGAGCCGCTTCGGCGCTCGCTATTTGGGTCCTCGTGGGTATGACTTGCGGCCGGTGGCAGCGGCCGCGTTCAAGGCCAGGCGAAGCCAGCGAGCCGGGCGGGCCGTCCTCAGTCGTAGGGTACGTTAAACTGTTGCCTCTAAATTCTACCGGTGACTGGAATCGCGCGATCGGGTGGTGGGGTCAGGGCCTGCGCAACAAGCTTAGCTCAGCATGGGTCCTGATCTCGAAAATCCATCCCATCAAAACATTCAGACTAAATTTACACATATACACAATGGTTTCGTCAATACCGGTGCATCCCGCGCGCAGTACGTATATACGAACGTATATGTACAACATACCAGACACTATTGGGCACGATATTTTGGAAGGCGTTTAAAGGAAATAGTTCACCTTCGGAAAATTTTCAGATCACGATTTTATTATATATTTTTTAATACAGTTTCTTTTTTTCCCGACGAGCAGAAAACCGTAAACCAATGACGTCACTTTGTTACAACACCCTTCCCATAACCCTCCCTATGTCGCAGCATAGAAGTCATCAGCCCCTGAGCTGGATCACGACGCACTCAAGGCCGTATCGGCAGTGTACCGCAGCGGTCCAACCCCATTTCCCAAGATTCAGGTACAAATTTCCCAATTTGGGAGCCCATTTCCCAAGTTCAATGGGTTTTAAGTGTAAAAACGGTACGTAGGCTCAAATATAAGTGGTACATCGCTTAGGCATGCTTTCCAACGCATCGTTTTAAGAAGATATTGTTATTAAACCTTAATTCAATTAAAAATATAATTAATAAACTAAAAAAACATGACCTACTGGCTCACCTTATAAAGTACTTAATTCTATAAAGTACTTAAACTGTCTTACTGGCAAACTTTATAAAGTACCTAAAATAAAATAGCATAACCCTTACCTAATTATTTTGGACATATATTGAACTAGCAATCCGGTTATCAGTATAAAACGGTGAGAGAAAAATAAACTTGGGACCCACATCAAAATCCCGTCCCGCTAGCCTCTAACGGCATTCGGGATTAAAGTCATCCCATAATAATCCATCCCACTTGCTACACAGAGTATAATTTAACCACCACCTATCCGGCGACGAAGAGTATGTATCCACCTAGAAGAGTATCCACGAAAATACTCCGGCCGTATACAAGCCGAAGCTGGCTATCTTCGTCTGGCGACCACCAATTTATATATGTTGTGTCAACAAAAGACGATAAGCAGAATTATAACTACTAGAGGGCCTGTATTGCGCGATGCGCAATTTATATAGCCAGCTAATTTATATATGATAGCTGTTTCCCGTATCCCGTATTTCGTATTCCGTATTCCGCATTCCGTATTCCGTATCTCGTATTCCGCATTCCGCATTCCATATTCCGTATTCCGTATTCCGTATTCCGTATTCCGTATTCCGTATCCCGTTCCCGTTCCCGTTCCCGTATCGCGTGCCCTTATCGCGTTCCCGTATCGCGTTCCCGTATCGCGTTCCCGTATCGCGTTCCCGTATCCCGTTTCCGTATCCCGTTTCCGTATCCCGTTTCCGTATCCCGTTTCCGTATCCCGTTTCCGTATCCCGTTTCCGTATCCCGTTTCCGTATCCCGTTTCCGTATCCCGTTTCCGTATCCCGTTTCCGTATCCCGTTTCCGTATCTCGTTCCCGTATCCCGTTCCCGTATCCTGTTCCATCCCGTTCCCGCATCCAGTTCCCGTATCCCGTTCCCGTATCCTGTTCCGGTATCCTGTTCCGTATCCCGTTCCGGTATCCCGTTCCGGTATCCCGTTCCGGTATCCCGTCCCGGTATCCCGTCCCGGTATCCCGTTCCGGTATCCCGTTCCGGTATCCCGTTCCGGTATCCCGTTCCGGTATCCCGTTCCGGTATCCCGTTCCCGTATCCCGTTCCCATATCCCGTATCCCGTTTTAGTATCCTATTCCCGTATCCCGCTCCCGTATCCCGCTCCCGTATCTCATTCCCGTATCTTGTACACCGTTCCGATATCTCCTTACCATATCTAGTTACCGTATCTCATTCCCGTATCCTGTTCCCGTATCTCGTTCCAGCATCCCTTTCTCGTACCCAGTTTCCGTATCTTGTTGCCGTATTTCGTTCCCATATCTTCTTACCGTATCTCGATCCCGTGTCGCAGTCTCTGCCAAAACATTTTAGCGGTTTACATGCCTGAAATATGTCAAACGGCTTCAACAAAATCTCCCCGGGAGGGAGGTGCGACGTCAGATGTCCGTGAAGTTAGCGTCGGATTCGGATTCGAATTCAGCGTCGAGTAGCGATTCGCTTCAAAATGTGGTTACATGTGAATTGGGGCACGCTGATCACGAAAATAAAATGTACTTT